>BJCM01265375.1:0-27764 GCA_018326385.1 Flaveria bidentis
GAACACCATAAAAGCATGAATTCTTACCTTGAATTCGAATTCTTCCTTCTTGTGCTTCTTCAAACCCGAGCTCTGCTCTTTCTCTCTCTAAAATCCGAACTCATAAGTAAAAGTGGCATGGCATGGGCGGCCATGCTACCTTTTACACCCACTTTTCAAACTTTTTGTCATTTTGGACACTTTTTACCCCTAGACTTGGGTTTTATTTCTTTTCCTTCTTTTCTTTCACCTTATTCATTCTTTTCTTTGACTTTAAAATAACCGGGTGTTATACCATGAATATAAATAGAAATAACCAGTGATAGTTTTATGCTCAGAGTACCATTTAGCAACAAACTTTGCAAAAACATAGAGCAAATGAATGGATCTGCAAGGTAAGTTTATTATTTTTTTCATTGAGTTTTTATACAACCATTTTGATTTTGTGAGTATACATTTGCTCGTACTAAAATTTTATAAATTTTCTAGATTGGTGGTTGGTATTTAGATCCGTGCTAATGTAATTAAAACAACATACTATGATGTTTATAAATAAATAAGGGTTCTCCATACATGTTTTTTAGATCGATGCTAATTTAACAATGACATCTTCCTCCATCAGATTTAGGTACAAGCCCGTGGTCGCAGATATGGGAAAAACTGATGGTCATCCTCTAAAAGATGTAACCATCATGCAGTCATGTCACATCTATGACCTGAATTCAAAACCTTTGAATGACAAAGATAGGCTACATACAGATCTAAAAAATGCTAAGGGTCATATCAGTTCTAACCATGTTTTAGGAGTTCGTGTATGACTACAGACCCACAAAGCAATTCATCATCGTCATCCCAACATGGATTAAATCATGGTTTGGCTTCTACGAATGAATCTGATCCCGTGTCAGAGTTGATCCTAATGGGTTGTATGCGTTGCCACCTTTATGTCATGGTGTGTGATGATAATCCAAGGTGCCCAAAATGTCGTAAAAGTGATTGTCTGCTTGATGTGTTTCGTGATAATTCAATGAAAAAAGGCAACATTATGTAATATCACTCATATGTTTTTTACCAGATTTCACATCTTATGACAGACAATTAATGTAATGGTTTTATGATTAATGTAATGGCTTTATGATTTCTTGTCTTGTTTTGTTTTAACGCTGGTACCTGGTTTTCTATTATTAATTAATTGAGTGGGAAATTTGTTTAATTAAAAACTCAATAAGTGTAACTATAGAGGTGCACACATGATGCAACAACAAACATAACATGTAATTTTTTTTATAAAAAAACTATTACAATATCATACTCGAATTAAAGAGAATAAAATGAACGTTTTTACAATGTAAATTTATTTACAAAAATATCAACGTATAAAATAGTTATTATAATTTAAAATACTGTAAAATTTAATTTAAAGTAAATAGTTGTAATCAAGTTCATACAAAATATAAGTAAAAATACAATTTTACATCCTTAAACTCTTAGAAATAACAGAAAAAGACACTTATGTCCTTCTAACATGTTGTGTGCAGGTGGAGTATTTATAGGGTTTACGACTATCTTTTCATCATATCCATATCCTGAGAATTAAATCGCTATAAGCCTGATAATGTTGTTCTACTAGACAACAAGGAAATTTTTCTTAAAACTAGTAACTTATCACCGCATAAAATAATTACACAAAACGTATGAACAAAGGATAAATCTGTAGTATACTAAAAAGAAATACTCGCATGGGTTTTAAACTAAAATTAATTTATGAGTCTTGTAGTAATAATGATAATTTATAAAGGACGCACAACTAATTATAATTTATAACTGTTAAATTAATATACTCATCTTGTTTAAACTTGCTTCATAATTATCTAACTAATACCAAACTTAGCAGGATTTGAGTTAATGAGTTACTATTCAATCCACGATAAAGAAATTGTACTAGCTTGAACAACAAAAAAATGCACCATGTTGTCAATACATAAAAGTATTTCTAATCGAAATAGGCATCACTTCGTTTTTTTGTACTTTTGGTTGTTCATTAATGATCATCGTCCTTTTGGTAGTATTTTAGCAAATTTTCACATTCTGATGCACTTGCGACTAGGGTCGTGTGACATACATGCCAATAAGTCAATAACACGGTTAAAGAGTTTCTTGGATCCCAAAACCGTTTATGCCAAACTTATTTTAACAGTTAGGATCTCAAATAAACCGAACATTAACGTATAAATCCATACTTATTTAACTATCGGTTTTGCTAATTTGACATGGTTACTAATTACAAGCTGTTCTTTTCACCTGTACAATCAATTATATTTCTTTTAATGTTAATGAATATTATTTTATATTACAAATACTTATCATCCATAAAAAGATAAAGGGTTACAAGACTCATTTTTGTAGGGCTAATTGGATAATTAACGGGTCACTAGCCCATCCGATCTCACATTAATTAAATATGTTGCTATTTTTTAGAGACCTAATAATATATATTGTAACTAAAAGATTTAAAACAAAGTCTTAGTTAATGGTCATTCAAAATTCCATCATTTAACCATATAAATAAAAGTTAATTACATAAATAGTCCTTGTGTTTTATTTAAAATAACAAGTTTGGGTACTAAAGGTTTTTGTAACATGTTGAGGTATTGTGTTTTAAAATTTATAACGAGTTAAGGTATTAAGACTAACAGACGTTAGTTTTTCTGTTAAATTTTAATGAATTGACAAAAATACCCATTCAAGAACCACCTTTGTAATTTTATTTCTTTCTTTTAGTTCAGGGACCATTGTGTAATTAACTATCAAATATTAGGGGGAAAAACCCAAACCCAACCCCAACCACCCCACCATCTTCTCCATCACTTCTCTGAGTTCCCTCCTATGTTTAGACCCTCACTATCGTCGTCGCCTGCCACTCACCATCGTCGCCGTCAGTAACCCTTCGTTCACCTTCAATCGCCAACCTTCCGAACACCCACTCACCATCGTCGCCGTCAATTGAGATCTGAACCCTAAATGATGATAGTGCAATCGTAGAGATGAAGTTGAGGATAGTGGTGCGATGGTGGTGATGATGTGTTGATGGTGATGGTGCGGTGGTTATGATGCACCGACGGTGATGGTGATGTTACGGTGGCGGGAATGATATGGGGGTTAGCAGTCACTAATGGTCGTTGCTCAGCGCAGTGGTGGTGACCGGTGGTGGTGGGGGCTGCCAGTGGTGGTGGCCGCTGGTGGTGGTGGCCGCTGGTGGTGGGGGTTGCCGGTGGTGGTAGCCGCTAGTTGTAAGGCCCCCTCCCAGAAACCTCACAGTTGATCAATCACAGCAGTTAAAACATTACACATTATAATTATACAAACTTAAGCAGCGGAAATGATTTATTAAAAACCCTTCATTTCATTTAAAACACCGTTGTTAAGCAATACATCATCATTAATCTGTTTACAAAAGAATTGTTTACTGCATTACAAAACAACAGCAACATAAAATACGAATGGATGTCAGTCTTTCCCTACCGAGTAAACTCACCCTCGTGCCATATGCTGACAATATTTTGTGGCAGTTCTTCAAGGAATGGAAGATTACAAGCTCATTAACTCTGTTGGTATCTTAACCCTTTTAAAGTAGTCTTTGGAATGGAGAGGTGGGTTCTTCTTATCTCTGTTTTACGAAAAGTAGCAACTTTGTTTCTATGTCTGTTATAATTTATTTATTTAGATAAATGTCATAGTTTTGTTGTATCCTTATTCCATAAAGCTACTAAGTGGTCTGAATGTAAGGAGGCAGTTGTCCAATTGACTAAGCTTGATTCAACAAACAGGATTGTCCTGGAGATTTTACATATTTTGATGTACACTTAAGAAGGTATTCAGAAGTACATGTCTAAATCCACCTAGCATTCTTGATTTTAGTTTCTACTACGTGAAGTAAGTTTATAAATCTGCTTTGTGCAATTACTTTTATGTGCAGCTTGTTACAGATGTAAATAGTTGTTGCAGTAGACGGAGTCGAATCATTTGTCAATTTTGCACTGGGATTAAGATTTAAGAACTAGTTTTTCTGCAAGTTCACGCCTATGCTGCCTGTTTCGCTTATGCTGTTGGTGGCAGTCTGGCAGATAACATCTTCTTACACCAATGTCTAGTTATATTTTGCTTGCTAAGCCTTGCATTGAATAATGTTTATATAAATAAGTTACAATGGGGGTATAATATAATAATCTATACAAAAACTATTTTGTTTTATAGGAAAAATTGATAGAAAGGAAACCTAGCATGACAGAAGCACTGACTAATACTCTCCAAGCAGTTCACAAGGCTGGATGTGTGACTCTTGTATTGTTGAAGGTAGGGTCAATACTTCTTTTAGTTAAAATTTTAAAGAATAATTTACTAACATATTTATGTTTATGTATATATAGCAGTATGCCATTGCTCTCTTTTCCATGATTTGTTATCTTTTAACACCCCAATATTTGGCTGTAATGGTATATAACAGGTGTCCGTTGACATTAAAGGGGTAACCCATTGGATCTAAACGAACAACAAGGCAGTCATTCTTAAACTGCGCAAGGACTTTTTCCCATATGCTTGGAGGTTGGTGAATATGTTGCTGTTATGATATAGATTGTTGGACATTTGATTTGGGTTTAATTTCTAATGAAATTTAGTTAAACACTTGTTCAATATAGATTATTTAACAGTTTATTAAATCTTTTTTGATTATTGTAGTGTCTCAATGATGAGACACCTGAACTCAGGGATGCTGCATTTTTTGTGTTGGCAGCAATAGCAAAGGTATAACTTCCTATTATATTATGGCTACATCCCTACTAGTCTTTTTATTTTATTTTTTTTGCTTTTATGCTTCACTTTCTTGTCGGGTGGCAAGAGTATGATATATGGCATACAGCTATATTATGGTGTGTATGGGATTCCTTTGTTTTAAACTATGTATTTTAATAGAACTAATCTTTTTATACAACAGTTTGAATAGTAACCAAATTTCAATTTTGTTCAAGAAATTAGTCAAAAGCCTCTCTTTCTCGGTACTTTTGCTTCCACATCTTGTTTATGTTCTTTTTCTGACTTTTCATTTTCTTGTTGAAGTAAAAAGAATTGGAGGCAATGTCACAAGGGTTGCTAAGCTTACTCAGAACATAAGTTTTGTGCTTCGTTTAGACATAGTTGGGCTTAGTGTTGCATTGTGCACTTATCCTTCTTAGTTTCTTGATTTATTAGTAATTAATGTATATTTTCTATAGAAATTTAGATAATAGCGATGAATAACACTTTCTACTCTTACTAGATATAAGCAAGACAAGGAACCAGAACAGGAAGTTGTATCTGTGGCTTTGGTCTCTGGTCTAGCGGAAGAATTGTCTGCTGAGAGTATGTCATCAACCTTAACGAATTGCTTCATATTGCTTAAGTTTTTTTCATACAAATATATCACAACTTACGAATGCTTAAATGGCTTTGTTTGTTTTTGTTGATGAAAAAGTTATTAGTTCATTATAAAGTGTTAATGAAGATGATTATGAACATATATAAACAGTGAATGGTAGTTGGTTCTACATGAGAGCATGAAACATTGTTTTTTTTCAAAGTTGCATATAGATGGATTTTCATAGGTTCATAAAGGAATTGTTAAGATAAATCTATGATGAATCTGGATGTTTACTTTTAGTTTTTGGTCCAAACGGCGTTGCTAATAAAAGTGAAGCTACAGGGCCCATGTTGTAGTTGGAAACACATATACAGATGACTCTTTCTATGGGTGTATGAAAAATTTTAGTAGATTCTAGGCTTATAGTTGTATGTTGATTTTAATTATCTTAAACACATACTGTCAATATTTTGTGGCAGTTTCTCAAGGAATGGGTGAATACAAGCTCGTTAACCCCATGGGTATCTTAACACTCATAAAGGAGTCGGGGATTTGGAATGGAGAGGTTGGTGCTTCTTATCTCTGTTTTGTGACAACTAGTAACCTTGCTTATATGCCAGTTATTATTTATATTCAGATAAATGTTAACCCCGTTGGAATGGAGAGGTTGGTGCTTCTTCAAGGAATGGATGAATACAAGCTTGTTAACCCTGTTGGTATCTTAACACATTTAAAAAGTCAGGGCTTTGCAATGTTGAGGTCGGTAATTCTTTTCTCTGTTTTGTGAAAATTAGTAACTTCGCTTATATGTCTGTTATAATTTATATAATCAGATAAATGTCATATTTTTGTTATATCCGTATTCTATAAAGCTACTAAGTGGTCTGAATGGAAAGAGGCAGTTGCTCAGTCGACTAAGCTTGCTTCAACAAACAGGATTGTTCCTGGAGATTTTACAGATTTTGATGTACTCTTATGAAGGTATTCAGAAGTACATGTCTATATCCACTGAACATTCTGGATATTAGTTCTACTCTGGGAGTAAGTTTATAAATTTGCTTTATGCAATTACTTTTATGTGCAGCTTATTACAGAATAATTCACTAACATTTATGTTTAAGTATATATAGCAGTATGCCATTGTTCTCTAATCCATGACTTGTTATTTATTAACAACCCAATATTTGGCTGTAAAGGTATATAACAGGTTCTGAAGTTGCCGTCAAAAATAAACTTCCACTTGTGTCAGTTGACATTAAAGGGTAACCCATTGGATTGAAACGGTAGTCATTCTTAAACTGCACAAGGAGTTTTTCCCCATATGTGTAAAGGTTGGTGAATTTGTTGCTGTTATAATATATATTGTTGGACATGTGATTTGGGTTTAATTTCTAATGAAATTTGTTTAACCTCTTGTTCAATAGTCATTCTTAAACTGCACAAGGAGTTTTTCCCCATATGCGTAATGGTTGGTGAATTTGTTGCTGTTATAATATATATTGTTGGACATGTGATTTGGGTTTAATTTCTAATGAAATTTGTTTAACCTCTTGTTCAATAGTCATTCTTAAACTGCACAAGGAGTTTTTCCCCATATGCGTAATGGTTGGTGAATTTGTTGCTGTTATAATATATATTGTTGGACATGTGATTTGGGTTTAATTTCTAATGAAATTTGTTTAACCTCTTGTTCAATAGTCATTCTTAAACTGCACAAGGAGTTTTTCCCCATATGCGTAATGGTTGGTGAATTTGTTGCTGTTATAATATATATTGTTGGACATGTGATTTGGGTTTAATTTCTAATGAAATTTGTTTAACCTCTTGTTCAATAGCAAAGGTATACCATCCTATTATATTTTGGCTACATCCCTACTGGTCATTTTATTTTATTTTTTACTTTTATGCTTCTCTTTCTTGCCGGCTGGCAAGAGGAGTATGATATATGGCGTACAGCTATATTATGATGTATGAGACTTCTTTGTTTTAATTTGTGTATATTAACAAAACTAATCTTTTTATACAACAGTTTGAATAGTATTCAAATTTCAATTTTGTTCAAGAAATCAGTCATAAGTCTCTCTTTCTAAGAACACCTATATTGTGTCGTATAAGATCAGTTGTGATTGCTTGAACTACCTGTTTTTTAATAGGATTCTAATATTTGTTTCTTTATCTGATATTTGTTTCTTTCTCTTAACAGAAAATTGAAGGGTGAGCTTGTTAATGTCATAGGTGCTGCTAAGCCTGCGTGGAATATAAGGTGTGGAACTCCTACTAATGTCTTACTCTTGTCTCTAGTTGGGCTCATATCTTGTTTGGTTTTATGATTAATTAGGTTTACTTATTAAGTCTTCTGTTATATAATAATGCAAATTTTGTTATTGTGACCCTTAAAAATGCAGGTGATGTTACAGAGCTTTTACATAGACGTTCAATGTTAGCATGATTTTTGTGAATATGTTCTCAACATACTCATGCATGGGATTTACCAACTGTTCTGTAATTCTTGTGTTTATATATATTCTCAACAAAATAAACAGCTTGCTCATGCTGTCATTAGCAGAACAGTTGACAGCGTGATTACAGTGGGTCTGATTATAAGCTTTTACTTTGGCTTTTATAGATTAAAGGGTTCCAAGGATGGTTTTTTCAGTTTTAGCAGCTTCTTTAGAGCACAATATATAAGGTTGACCTTGATCCCATTCCTCTAAGCTAGAACATATTTATTTATTGTATTAACTTGTTTGTAAATGCAGGATGATGTTGAGCAGGATCCTATTCATCTAGATGACTTTCTAATATCAAATATTCAAATGAGTCATTTGGTACAAGATATATGACAGCATAAGCAAGCTTACAAAGGTTAGTTTTATTCACTTCTCGTTTTGTTTTAATTATGTGCATTGTTAAACCCCAATAGCCATTGTTTATGGGGTGTGTGTTAACTATTTAGTTTAAAGTCTAGGAGTCAAAATGGATAAGTTGATCCAAAACACTTATATATGTTTAAAATGGATGTCCATGTTATATGTTTAAAGTCTAGGAGTCAAACTTTTTTTGTTTATTGTCCAATAAATGTGTTTAACAAATAGTTTGTTCGTCAAATATAATGATGGAGATTATATTGTTCTAATAACAGTTCAACTTTTTAAATAAAATGATTTAGGAGGTTTTATGAAATGCACTTTGGTTCACTTATGATCCATTTGACCCACCTGATCCTTTATTTAAGCTATTTTACAAACAATCAATACAATAAATGAAATATTGTATGTGAGAAATATTGTCAAGATTCATATTGAACAAGATATTTTGAGTTTACAGCTTTGTTTGTCAAATGTTTGGTCATACTTACAAATGTTAGTCTTATTCACTTCTTGTTTTGTTTCATTCGAATCATTTCTTTCCGGCAAGTTATATTAGTCTCGTAGGCGGCTAACCAATCCATACCCCCACACAATATCAAATCCTTCTAGGGTCATATCAAATCCTTCTAGGGTCATATCAAATCCTTCTAGGGTCATAACTATTATCTATGTAACAATACCCTTTCTCAAAATAATTCTTCTCCTCTAAGAATTAAATGGGGAAAACGCAATTGAAGTTCCTCCAAGTTCTCCCAAGTGGCCTCGAAGATTGGTAAATTCATCCAGTGAACCATAACACGAACAATTGCACGATTACCCTTGCGCATGAGTTGTCGGTCAGGGATGGCTCTTGGTTGTAGATGTTTAGCATGTATTAGTACATGATTACCCTTGATGGTTCATATTGTATACATGTTTAGTACATATATCTCCCATGTAATCGTGATTAGAGATATACAATACACAATTACAATTACCAAGTTTGACTTGGTATCAGAGCCTCTTAGGTTCTAACCCTAACCACTCAAATACATTCTTCTTCCATGGCTCTCCTTGCAGCCTTCCTTGTAGCCTTGCTACAGCCGAGAAAACCTCACACAACTCACATAAATTCGGTTTTACCTTATCTCCTACAAACTACGAACTATGATTCAGCCTTTTCTTGTAACAAACAATCTGTTTGGTTATATAGATTGCACCATACCCTGTCCATCTGAAACAGAAAAGGAGGGTACCTCATCATAGCCACAGCCAAACCCTAATTATGTAACATGGGTTTCTAATGATGCTCATGTATGGGTTTTGTTGCTATCCACCATCTCTGAAGCTTCTTTTCAGCATGATTAAGGGCGCACCTCTCGAGATCTATGGCTTTCTCTTGTGCGTGCTTATGCTCCTCATAACTCCTCAAGGGAATATACATTGAAAACTCAACTTCTTAAGATTGCAAGCGACTTCTTCAGCCTATCTTACTAGGGCGCAGGAATATGCAGATGCCTTATCCAACATCGGTGAACCAGTTAAAGAAAAAGATCTAGTCATGCTTGTGATCTGGGTTTCGGGAAGAATACAACGGTTTAAAAGCCAACCCTCTTACTGATCAGCCTTGGGAGATCTAATAATTATCAATTTTTGAGTAATGGTCATCCCTGTTCAAGCTAATAATTATCGATAGTACACTCATTTTTTGTGAAAAGCATTTGATGATTTTGATTACAGAATTGAAAAACACTTAACAAGTTATGTTCAAACTATTTAACTTGTCGTTGGATACACTCTCTCTGCGAGAAATTTATTCTCCAGCCTCACCTCTAAATTAACAGAACCTTCATTAAAATATTGAAATTGTTTAAGGAGAGATCTGATCCCTGTTGTTATATTGAAATTAACAATCCACATCTTATTGTTTTTGTCATATGGATGTTCTTACATATAAGGTGAAAAAGTTAATTTTGTTTGGTTGATCATTGAGGAGCATGACATTCTTTCGAAACTTCTTTCTTTTTGGAAAAAGTTTTCACCACCTTTTCTTTCGAAGCAGTACTTTTCTAGGATAGTTTTAAGAGACTTTTTTGTTTTTTTTTTGAGTCTTAACATCTTTAACTTTTGAAGCCATTTTCCCTTTGAAAGAAATACTATTTTTTAAAAGCAACCTTGTTTTGAAAACAATCTTTTCCTTTTTCATCACTTGAACCATATGATAGGGTCTAAATGAAAAACCTTCATTGACTTCTTCTCTTTTAACATTGTTTGCATAATTTGTGCTAGCAGGATTGTAGTAACAATCTTTAGTCATGTGGTTTTGCAGACCACACTTACTTGGTAGTTTTTCTAGATGCCTTAACCCGACTTCTTCTGGCTTTGGTGGTTAGGGGTTGGTCACCACTGATAACAACTTCTTCTTGATCCAACAATCTTCACATCCTTTTTATTTTTGTCTTCTTCTTATACTTCAATAGAAAACAACTTCTTATTCTTACACTTGTGGGTTGGAGAACTTCTCATTACACCCAAAGCATTCACCCTTAGCCCGTTTTTCCTCAATTTCTTTTGCTTATAGTCTTCTAGTGAACACTCATTTGACTAGTGGTAGGTGCTAGTAGTAAGCGAAGATTGGTGGTATTACCCGTTAAGCCCCCTTGGTTGAATAATCTCCACTCCTTATCGATCCTCCTAAAGAGAGGGGTTGAGTGGATTATTCTTTATACCAGTGTTATGTTTGGCTAATCATTGTATGCCAAACACCAAATTCGAGCAAAGAGAATGGGTAAAAGTCTTGGATGATTTGAAGATCCTTGATTTTGAAAACCACATCCTTGCAACCTTGGTGATAACTCATTATATCCTACTATGTCATAGATGTATTTGCTAATTGTGTGTAGTTAGCCTAAATGTGATAATTGTTTCTTAAATTAAATCAAATTAAATGATAATTGTTGTTATCAACCCGCATGCTACAATTTTTTTGCTTGGAACACTTTAGGGTTTTACATGATAGTGATAACCATCACGAGTTTTAGTATTTGGAATTGTGGCCGGATCCCCAACGCAACACGCGGGTTGGAAACCTAGTTTATGTATTAATATTTAAAAAACCCTTAAGCAGGTTAACAAGTTAACAAACTTATTAAATGGTTGTGTTCGGGGAGGCCTATTTAATCAGGCTTTTAAAAGGTTGTGTTTGGGGTTGGCTTGTTATAAAACGAATCACCTTAACTGACCTCAAAACCTATTTTCTTCTAGTGTTACCTTGGTATCTTGAATTTTCGCCGGAGTTATTTCTCATCACTTCAAATTACATGTTTTTTTCTTTTGACCGCTATCTTCTCAGCTCTTGATATCCTACAAGATACACAAATAACAAAACATCATTTTACAATAACATCAATGCATTTAACATATAAATAACACACAATCAAGATGTATTGAATGCATTATTTAGAATATCATACACATAAACGAACAATTAAACTAGTTTTGTTTTATATTTTTTGTGTTAAACGAACAATTAAATTAATTTGATATATTTATTGTAATTTTATGCCACATAAATAAGGGTCAAATTAACATGTCATTTTAAGCCATGATTATACACATTACAACAATCATTATCTAATTTAAATATAAATTTGTTTGGTTTTAGAAAATGTGAGGCTCTTTTTAAATATTACTTTTGATTATACACATTACAACAATACACGTAATATTATATTAATAATGAATTCAATGCATGTATAGGTTGCCATGAATGGCACTGCGAGGTAAGTTTATTATTTTTTCATTGAGTTTTTATACAACCATTTTGATTTTGATTCGTGGCTGGTATTTAGACCGATGCTAATATAACTTAAACAACTTACTTTAATGTTTATAAATAAATAATGGCTCTTCTAACATGTTTATTTAGACCGGTGCTGATTTAAAATGACATCTTCCTCCCTCAGATTTAGGTACAAGCTTGTGGCCGTGGATACGGGAAAAAATGATGGTCATCCTGTAAAAGATGTAATCATTATGCAATCGTGGATCTAAAAAATGCTAAGGGTCATATCAGTTCTAAATCATGTTTTAGGAGTTTGTATATGCGACACACAAAGCCATTCATCATCGTTGTCCCAACAGGGATTTAATCATGGTTTGACTTCTACTTGATACGTTTCGTGAGAATTCAATGAAAAAAGGCAATATTATGTAGTATTACTCATGTTTTTGACTTGATTTCACATCTTATGACAAATAATCAATGTAATGATTTTATGATTACTGTAATGGCTATAATATTTACATTCATTATTAAAAACTAGCAACAAACATAGCATGCAATTTTTTACTATTAAAAACTACTATAATATCAATGTATGAAATAGTTAATATCATTTAAAAGTACTATAAAAGTTAAATTAAAGTCAAAAGTTGTAATCAAGTTTATACAAAATACAAGTAAAAAAAACAGTTGTACATTATGTTGCAGTTGCATCTAGGTTCGTGTGATTTACATGGCAATAACGCGGTTAAAGAATTTCTTGGATCCCAATACGTTTATGCTAAATTTATTTTAACAGCTAGGATCTCAAATAAACCGAGCATTCACGTAAGAATCCATACAACTTTCACTATCAGTTTTACTAATTTGACCTAATTATTAATTACAAGTTGTTTCTTTTCACTTGTACACTCCATTATATTTTCTCTAATGTTAACGAATATTATTTTATATTACAAACACTCATCATCTATAAAAAGATAAGCATTACAAGACTCATTTTTATAACGAATAATTGGATAATTGATGGATCATTAGCCCAACCGATCATATACATTACTCAAGTATAAAACTTGAAATCACATTAAAAAAAACTCATATTAGAGGAGAAAATCCTTTAGTCCATCTGGATCTTTTTATTTTTATTATACATGGTACTTGAATCCAAACCCTTATATATTAATACGAGATCTTGAGCTAGCTCGAGCTAAGGATCAATAGTTGATACGAGACTTTATTCATAGAAAACGATGCGAGCCATCGGTTGATCCGAATCATAATCCTATATTCAGTTAATTTTATACCTTACCGTCTTCTTGAAAACCCGACCCGGTTTCAGGTATCGTTTTACTCCCAAAACCCTAGCTCAGACGTATAAATACAATCTTCCACCTGTTTTTCGTCTCGTTTACAAACCCTAGCCGAACGACAGTTCATCTTGAAGCTTCATGGTAAGATAATACACTAATCAAATCTACAAATCTGTTATGTTATTGGTATTAATTTTACAGATATCCTGATGTTTTATGCTTCTTTGTGTATTTAGGCGCCGAAGAAGGAGAAAGCTCCCCCACCGTCATCTAAGCCGGCGAAATCTGGTGGTGGAAAGCAGAAAAAGAAGGTCAATACTCGATTTACTCAATTTCGAAGTGTTATGTTTATCTTTATTTGTGTTGTTAGGTTGATTAATGATTGCACATTTGCTTAAGTTTGTGATCTGTAGGGTTTCAGTGTTTTGATTGCTGAAAATGATTGGACATTGTGTGGTTTAGAGTTTGTGATCTTTGAAGTTGATTGACAAACACTAATTTAGAAATGTTGAAGTTTTTCTTTCTGAATGCTCTTTTGGTTGATTTAAAACAAGTATATTGTATGATTTGGTAGCATTTTAAGGGCACACACATAGTTTTGTTTATTTTGTGCAATACTTGGGTATATATGAAAGATTAAACGGATGATGATTTTATTGGAATTTGGAATCTTATAGGTTTATTTTAGGTCAACCACAAGAAAGTATGATTGAAATTTTGTTGCAGAAGCTGTAAATATTTTAGAAACTAAAAATGAAATTGTCTTCTAGTGTTCTCCTTAGTCCGGCATAGAAAATGTTAGAATTTAAGAAGCGTGCTTGAAAACTTCGGTGGGTTTATAAGTTAACTGAAGCTTAAAGATTGTTTATGGTTTGGTTTGCATGATTGTTAGAAACAGTATACAATATTGTAACATTTGGTTCATGAAACAAATAGAATGGGCCACCAGCAGGAAATTGTGATTGAAAACCAGTTGTAAAGCTAAAAACCTTTCAGGATCAGGAAAATTATATATCTGTTTTAGGTTTTTCTTAACCAGGCATGAAAAACTTTGTTGGGTTTTAAGTTAAACGAAGGTCAAAGATTGTTAATTGAGTTTTTTTGTGCTATAAATGAAGCTTAAAGATTGTTTATGATTTGATTTGCAGAAGTGGAGCAAGGGAAAGCAAAAGGAGAAGGTGAACAATATGGTGCTGTTTGACAAAGCAACATATGACAAACTTCTTTCTGAAGCTCCCAAGTTCAAGCTCATCACTCCTTCAATCTTGTCTGACAGATTAAGGGTACTACTGAATTCTTTTAAGAATGTTTTCTTTAGTTAAATTATGCTTAAGTGTTTGAGTCCCTCTCACATTCTAAGGTTCAAATTCAGTTTCTTATGGTTTTCTATATTAAAGGCTACATGTTTACCGCAAGCTGTGTTTTAGCCATTCGTTAACAGAGTATTGGCAGGGTCTTGTGACGCGTTTCCATGTTTACTAATATAAAAGTGTACGGGTTCAAAGCTGATGTACTATTTTTTTTTGTTAGATTAATGGTTCGTTGGCGAGGAAGGCAATCAAGGATTTGATGGCGAGAGGTGCTATTAGGATGGTATCTGCTCATGCTAGCCAACAAATCTACACCAGGGCCACCAATACTTGAAATCTTATCTATTGATTTTCTCTACAAAGGCATGAGTTTCTTGTTTTATTTCCAGATTTTTGTTTCTTAAGAGACCTTTTTTTGTGCCATACTTTAGTTTTCTTGAGTGGGTTTTATGTTATACTATGAGTTTCACTTGTGCCTTTGCACCCTGTCCAGTATGATCAAACCTTGCAAATTAACTTGCATAATATCATATTTATGCAGCCAAAAATTATGATACCCCATATACCTCTTCAAACCAGTTATAACTCTTGTAAACCAAAAAATATGATCAATATAAAGCGTGGATATATTTGATATATTAAAACAAGCATTTAATGTTAATGAAATAAGAAAGGTATATCTGCAGCCTACTGTTCAATACACAGTTGTTTTATTACATTCTATGTCACTGGTTCGATTGTCGCTATTACTTATTTGAAAGAAGCGCACATGTAAGAATTACTGCAAAGCTGTGTTGTACTTGTATAAGGGAACAAGGCTATCGGTCGACTTGAGGGCAACTTGGGTGTCTCCGTCTCGAAATTTAAGTACTCTATCACTTCTGACATGGTCGGTCGCCCTGTATTCTCTTTTAGAGTACACAGTAACCCGATGTTAATAACTCGAACTGCCTGGTCCATGTTCAACACCGAACCTATCCTTCTATCAACAACCTTTTCTTTCTCATTCATCTCATGCATGGTCCATGCCCAATGTAACAGGTCCAAGTCCAACTCTTCGCTTTCTGAGTTGGACTCGCTTTCTGGGTTGGATTCGGGTCTAGACTCGTACCTTTTTCTCCCCGCCACGACCTCCAATAGAAGTACACCGAACTCAAAGACGTCAGCAGGTTGACTAACCGCCTCTTCAAACCTGTTAGATTCTGCACCTGACATAACAAACCCGAAATCGCCAAGCAGGCCTCGAACGCTAACGTCGATAAACACACTACTTGTTTTCATATTTTTATGAGCGAGCTTTTGTGAATGGAGGTAAATCAATGCCTGTGCCACATCTCGAACCACTTTGAGTCGTCGGCTCCACGGCAAGACACCAATTCCGTAAAGCCAGTCATCTAGTACCCCATTTGGTACATAGTCGTAAACAACCATGGTTTCTTGGTGATCAAAGCACCAGCCTCTAATAGGCACTATATTCGGGTGGCGTAACTTGCTCATCGCTTTGATCTCTTTACACACATGCCGCCTGTTAACACCGTGAGACTTGAAATACGCCACGGAAAACCGCTTCACCACCACTTGACACCCGTTTAACAGAGTACCCCTGTATGTATTACTTCTTTCGTCGTGTGCCACTATGTGTAGCTCGTCGAAACAGCGTGTGGCTGTCGAAATCTGTGAGATCGTGAATCTTCGTGGTTTGTGTGGCGGAAGGGGCCGTTCTTTCACTGCGGGCAGCATAGCTGCCTCGTTCGAGTTCACTCTGCCCCGTTTACGGTTGTAGTATAGACTCACTAAAGCAACAACTGCAAGCACAACCACGGACATGAATATAAAGAAACTACCAGAACTGAAAGCATCTCCGTCACCATCGCCATCACCATTCTCGTTGATGATATTGCTTTCACAGGTTTCATGTGATGGTACTCGAAGAGAAGCTCGACTAGTTGATGTAAAATTCCATGAAATCAAGTTATGAATTTGAGTAAAGTTTCCTGTAGATGCCGAGAATCCGACGAACATGTACTCGTTTAAATACTCTGATATGTCGAGTTCCCCCGAAAAAACAGGTTTCGAAGGATAACCGATGTTTTCAGAACCTAACCGGATGTCCAAAAACCTATCATGACCATGGTAGTTAACCCAAGCTCTCTGTATTTCACCACTCTTTAAATCAACACCGAACTCGGATACATTGATGGTGACCGTCGAAACAATCGAACCCAAGTTGATCCCGATATGGTTGTCGTTGGGGTCCCCGAATTCGACATTCTCTCGTGTGTCGAATTCTATCCCAACGGCTTTATACTCTTCGTCACAAGCATCATTCAGCATCCCGAGCCACGGCCCGGGGCGCCCTACGGTGAACTCATCGGGTGCCAACATAAACGTAAAACCGCTTCCACCGTCACCGTCACCGTCACCGTCACCGTCACCGTTACCGCCACTTCCACCACCAGAAGACACACCGGACTGTGTGGTTTCAATTAGTTGAAACGAGAAGGTCGTTTGGAACGAAGCCGGGGTGCGAGTAACGGGGTCGTAAACGCGTATCGGATACGCGTAGATCGCGCGGCCCGCCAAATGTTTAAGATCGACGCCGTCTTTCTGGTTCGTATCGGGTATCTGAAGCCGACCCGTTTTGTCCACGGCGGAGCTGCCCAACAGCATGAGACTGTGAGCAGCTTTTGGAGCGTTGAAGTCTGGAAAAGAGAAGTGTTTCGTTACGTTAATGGAAGCTCCATCGTCGGGTTTCTTGTGATCTGATGCTTGAACATGAATGAAGAAGATGATGAATGTTGATAAGAATGTTATGAGTGGAAGGAAGGGGCTGACAGACGCCATTGGAAGAGGATGTTGAAGGTACTTATGATGATTGAGAGAATCAAGTGGTTAAAAAGAGTACGTCTGTGTGTCTCTGTGTGTTTATGGTGATGGTTGTCAATTTGTATGAAGCTTGTGGTGGTGAGTGTCTATGGAGGATGTGGTCATGTTTTCGGCGGGAATGATTGATACCGACAAAAAAGAAGATGATAATGTACTTGTTATTTCGGTTGGTTAAATGTATATGATATTTATTCGTTAAAAAGTCTAACGGGACGTTTGGTTGGAATGAATAAAATGGAATGGAATGACTAGATTTCAAATCCTTCCGCAAGGAAATTTGAAATCTCACAAACAATGAAATTTAAGGTAAAATATTTTTTTAGGTTTTACAGTTTATTACTCATTCAAACATAATTTTACTTGAAATATAAACTAGTCTCTAAATTTTATTCCATTTCTTTCATCCAAACGTCCCATAAGGTTTAAATAACTTATATCAGTATATTAGTTAGACGTCAAAGTCCTCCAGGTCTCATGACATGAAGATGATGATTTGAGTTTGTAATTTTTAAGATTTCAGGGTTAAACATGTCTTAAAAAGTTTTTTCATAATGATGTGTGTTCTCTTTCATAGTATTCTTTTGGTGAGTTAGGTCTACAATGAAAAAATCTGTATGGACAATGAATATACTGTCTCAGAAAGCTCACTTGGACATTGATGGTTAATTTTAGTAGTAATGACGGTAAATTTGTAGTTAAAGTGTTAGTAAATTGATTAGCGGAGCTAAGTAGCTAACGATATTTGTAGCACTCGATATTTCTATAACTAACTACTTTATAAGAAAATGTAAATCAAAACAAATATCATTGTTTGGTTCTGCCGGGTTTTGGTACTAATTATAGGCCACTAATTGTGGTTTCAAAAAATATCCGGGCTTGGTGGGTAAGATATACCGGCTGATTTTGATATGTTTGTGGTTTAAACTGATTTATTTTAATTGTTATTTTGTATCAAACTCTTATAATGATAACGGAAAAAATACAAATGGGCATAAACATAAAAAAAATAAAAATGACATGTTAGAACATTCAGATTAAACTAGAATTATGCCATCGCGTTGCGACGGGAGCGTAAATCGATGCTAAGCAGCACCAATTTCACACTACCATTAACAGCCACTAACATCACAAACACTAGTAGTAAAAAAGAAGCAAAAACGCAAAAAAAGTTAAAGTAGAGGTAAATCATTGAACCACACACATGACACAAAAAACATTAAAACAATAACTAAGTCGATCTAGGACGCGTGCGTAGTGACAAGGTGTTAAACGGGAAAAATAGACGTAAAAAAATTGAACAACACATGCAAGTTGTGATGTATGAACTCGTAAAATTTAGACCGAAACGTAAAACAAAAAATTTATAAAAGATGAAAAGTATAAGGACTAAAGTTGAAAGTGAAAACGTAAAAGATTAATTATAAAAGATATAAAAGTATTGGGTTTAAAAATACATAAAATTGGGTACAACCCAAAAAGCTAAAAGTACAACTCATGATGCATAATGAAGTTAGTAATTAGTAATTAGTAATATAGGGAAAATGTCACGGAATAGTAACAAAGTTTTAAAAAATTTATAATTTAGTCACTCATGTATCTTTTTCCCTTCAAATTGGACCACTAATGATTAAATCGAGTCATTGTTAAATTTTCTTATGTCAAGAAAGTAACGATGGAGAAAACGTGAGGGTCGGAATTTTCAATATATAAATAAAGGTAACTAAATTTTACGTCAACATTCCATATCAATATCAAAAAATAGAAAAAATATTTTCTAATTGAAACAAAAAGTATAATATGCTAAAAAAACATGTTAAGATTTTTTTTATTTATATACAATATAAAAGTGAGTGATTTAATTAGAACACTTTTAAAACTTGAATTATCTAATTTGAATATTTTTGAAAGTTAATTGCTATTTTATAAAGTTACCCCAGTAATATATATAATTGTATGGTCAATTTCAAGTTCCAACCATCATTTGAACCATTAAACCACCTAACAGGTTAAGTCGAACCATGAATCAGACAATATGTATGCCAACTTGATTCTACTTGATCGATTTGGTCAGCTTCAATGGTTTATTACCATCCCTAGGTTGAAGCTCTATTAATATTAACATCGACAACCAAAGACTAAAAATTTGTTATATGTGGATCGAGAGGATACCATGTAGCATTTTGAAAGACTAATGTAAATCTAAAGAGATAGCAGGCACAAGACTGATGAAATGAAAAATCGTGTGAGTGCTTAAAATTTAGTTAGACTTTGGCCAATTTGACACCAGCCTTAATAGAAAACTCTATCGCGTGTACGTGGGATTAGTAATACAGGTAAATGGCCACAGAAAAGCACAACGCGTCAAAAATCTTAAAGGGAAATTAATTCGAATAACCCGAATAAACAAAAATACCAATTCGGTTAACACGATATGTCACAATTAAGATTTGTTATTTACAAGAAGATAAGTATATGTATATATATATATATATATGTGTGTATATATATATATATATATATATATATCTATCGGTGCAAAAGCTATCCAGCAATAGTGATTTGTGACAGATGTCACGATGAACGGGCGATGTGAGCTAAACGGATCGGCATCCGGCCAGGGGTTTGATCGTGGTAACGTGTGATCAAATTAAATATTTACGAGTATATTTTTACGTGGAAACTTGAGTCTTGATATGTTATGTAATTCCATTGTTGCTCTCTATCTTGGAACATTGAGATTAATTGGTGAAGCAAAAATTCCAATGTTTCATTAGATCGTTACTGACTGCTAGTAAACTTATGTGACCCACTGACCAGTTGAATACTCTATTAATAATATAATTTGGTAAATCATTGTTTGTGAGCGGATGAAATGATATGATAGAAAACTAGTAGAACCATAACTTAACCCGAGTATTTTTCTAGAATGAGAATCAAGTTTTTACGACCACATCAGTCTAGGGCTATTCAAATAGCTCGGCGGTCGAAACTCGCTCGAACTCATTCGAAAAAAACTCGTATTTTTGCTCGTTCGAATTTTGGCTCGGTTGTAAACGAACCGAGCGGCTCGGTTCGGTTTAAAAACGAACCGAGCACGAGCAAAGGTACGCTCGCTTGTCGCTCGCTCGGTTTCGCTCGGATTATTTTTTAGTTTAGTTTTAATATATTATATATTTGTTAATCTATTTAGTTATTTACCACTTACCACTATTTTAATTAATAAGTCAAACAATTACCCTAAATGTAAAGTTTTTAATTATCTAATCAAATCATCACTTCACATTTCAAAATACTTTCACCATTCCACCCATCACCACTTTCCGGTCGTCCCCGTATCCCCCACCTCCCTACCGACTACCGAGGCGCTGACCTCCGACACTCGAACATGTATCCCCCGACCTCTAGCACTCTGACATACGCCCCCGACCTTCGGCAATCCGACCTGCAATAGTCTAATCGCGCATCCCACCTTCGACAATCCACCTCCGAAGTGCGAAGTCTGACCTTGTTCGAAGCCCGACATTATTCAGTTGTTTCTACTCGCGATAACTTGAGCTTAGATTTTTTTAATAATTTGGTTCTTAAAGAACATTTGCACAAACATTGGTGAAGAAACAACGGTTAGAACTTGAAAGTTGACACTTTTGAATGAATTATTAGTTTTGCTTTAAATTATAAACAAAACCGAGCAAAACCGAGGGAACCGAGCGCTCGGTTTAAAACCGAACCGAGTTCGAGCATGAAGTTTGCGATCAAATTTTTAAATTTGAACCGAACCGAGCCGCTCGGATTGAAACCGAACCGAGTTCGAGCGAAACTGCGTTCGGTTCGGTTCGGTTCATGAACAACCCTACATCAGTCCAGTAATGATCATTTTACATGTATATATGTTATTTATTTTGGGGTAATTCTTAAAATGTTCGTTTGACTCCATTTTTTCCATAAAATATCATTTGAACAGGTCATCCTAATATAAGTCCCAACCCAATCCTATCGGTTTTGACATAAAGCAGGGTCCTCCGAACTCCGAACTTAAGATGAGCGGCTCAGATGAAAACACGTGCCTAAATAGGGTCTTTAAGAAGATTCGAACGAACATAAACAGATTCTTCATAACGACCTTATTTGAACATATGTTTTCATCTTAACCGTCATCTTAGGTTCAGACTACTTTGTTTTATGATCAGAACCAACTTAGCTCTGTTAGATGAAGATTTTTTTAAGGATTGTTTAGTCATTGAAATATTTTAAAGGAAAAATATATACTATGAAAAGAATGTTTTCAAAATTTTCCTTTCTTTATTCTTTTTTACATCTACTCACAAAAGGTGTTTCCTCTTAAAAAAACAGAGATATCGCATCTTAGAAAGTTAGTATCGAGTATATTAAATGCTATTTTAGTAAACCTATGTATTACACGAATTGAACAAATAAAATATTGATATAATAAATATATTAATTATAAAATAATATTTTAAAATATGATATGATAAAAATTACATATGAGAAATAACTATAAATAATAAAATAGTGATATTAACTTTTTAATTTTTTGTTATTAATTTTTTTTAAAAAATAAACATTTTGTTCTAAAACAAACCATATAAACATATGTCATTTTAAAAAAAAATTCTTATTACAACTCCCAGATTTGATTATTTTTTGTTTTTAAAAAATTGACTTATTATTAATTTATTTAAAAATAACTTTAATAAATAGATTTGTTTCATAATTTATTAAATATTAAAAATATTTAAATAATATTATTAGTAATTAATGTAATTATTTAATAGAAGAGAAAGGCGTGTAATTAAAATAGTAAAATTATTAAGACAGTAAGATATTTAAATTTGACTTTACGTAGGAATATTATTAACAAGTTAAGAAGTAAAGCATTTACCGATTTTCCAATTGGTTAAAGATTCATAAATTTGTCTTCGTGAATGAATCAACAGAGAATTATGTATTATTCTGAATGGAAGATTCATTTTAATCATTTCATGTTTTAAAACGTTTGTACAAATCACCAATGTATTCATTTAGGTGATTTTTTTGAACGGCATTCATTTTAGGCCGGTGATATAAACTCAATTTAAACTCGACATATCTTTGAATTGATGTGTCAAGGTTGTCTAGTGATGTGAATCTCATTGTTGAGTTTGAAATCAAACTTAAACTAATTCAAATAACCTAGACAATATATCATATATGGTTTATCCATGATCATATATGAACTTATTGTCCTTATGTTTTATATTTTCTTCTTCCGTCAGTTATTTGACTAACTTGTTTTGTATAGGATCATGCGTTGACCATACTTCTTTTGTGCATTGATCTCTTTCTTCGTCAAAGTGATTTTTTGTTATTGGCCTTTGTTAATTTGTTCACTTGTTTAGATATGGTACTATTTGGATCTTACATCGATCGTCGTTTCTTGGTCTACCAACTTTCATTTTTCTATTGATTGATCTTTTGGATAGATAATACTAATGTTTTAGAATGTAGAATAGGGCATATACATGAGTGTCATATTTAACATTCGAAAAGTTAAATGCATACTTCACACTTTATGATCAATTGATCATGTTTCGTACTTTCGTAGGACTAAAAATAAGTTTTTTATTTGGGATTTGCCAAACTAACATTCTATGTACAAATATAGACATCAGACATGGATTAGATTTACGGAATAATAATGATTTAAGAAAAATTAATATCTTCAAAATTAAGTTTCACGTTGGATAGGTAGTGTAAACGCATGTTTGAATAATTTATTATTGTATATAACCAACGACTACAAAAAACAACCGAAACACAAGGATCCAAAACTAAAAAAAGAAAACAGAAAACACGTGCGCAAAATGTAGTCCTTTTATTTAAATTATGAAATTCATTATCATATTTAAATTATGGAACAAAATTTAAGAAAAAATAAAAATCGTATGAAATTTGAATTGAATATAAGCTAGTAACATGTGAAAGATGATTCCATTTCAAGTAAATAACCAACACAAACACTAATTTGGAGAAAAAAAATTATTTAACTATTTTTATGTGGGAATAATAATTTTATTTTTCGTAATTATATATACCGAATTATATAACTATTATTATTATTATTATTATTATTTTTATTATATTTATATTTATATTTATATAAATAATACGTTCCATCTAGGCTTGCTATTGTAATAAAATTCGACATACAAAACTTGTTTTAAGCTCATTTATTTAACTAGCTTCAACTAATTTGATTTTAGAAAAGAGGGGTGGAAATATGATCGGAGGACTTAAATGGGGTGTTTTTGTGGTCGTTTTTATTAATTTGTATCCTATAATAAATCTAATATAATAATAACACTAAGATAAGAAAAACAATTAAAAAAAGTGGAGTTATAAAGTCATGATAAACCCTATAGAATGTGTGTACGCCTAACGAAAGAAACAAGAAAATATTAGAGATCGATATAATTATTGTTAAAATAATAGCACATGTGTAGAAACTACAAAGATCCAACTGAAATAAAAAATAAAAGACAAAGACAAAACTGAAACTAGTGAACGAAGAATTCCGGATCCAGATCATTAAAATATTATATTAAAACAAAAAGAAAACGTATAAAATTGAAGTACACAGAAAATAAATAAGTAAATAAATAAACAATAAAAAACAAATCAGATAATAGTATCAGAAATTTAAATTAAATGATTCTTAACCCAACTGGTTGTACCCATAACATGTAAATAAAAAAGAGGTTAGCCCGATTAAGATAACACCTATCTTTCGAAGCAGGGTCGTACATTTGCCGTTAAAAAAAATTAAATAAACAAAATAATCAACTTTGTTTCCGATGACTTTAATTAGCCTCGCCCCTCACTCTCTCCACTCATGCCACCATCCGCCAAATCTATCGATATACATATCAAGCTTAAGTAGATTTTATATAAGTCTTGTGTATCGATTTTATTCTTTTTACTCTTCTAGTTGATTTTTTTTCAAGACCCGTGTAACACAAGTTAGGATCAGCTTGAAAGCTCTAATAGATCTCAAATAGTGAGATAAATAGATTTTAAATTTCAGTTGTTTTGAATCAAAACAGTTTTGTTTAGTATCTTTTGAAAACAATGTTAGATGTTTAATACATCATATTTACTTTTTCATATAAGTAACCGAAGGTGTAATCATTTTAATTTTAGTTTTTGTTATATGTTGTGAAAAGGCTAAGGTGATTATTGTTTTTGGTTTAACGAGTTTGACATCATATAAAACTCAAATATCGTCTTTTCAACATGTTTCTTTTTATACTTTGAATTTTGAGTATAGAACATATATTTATAAGGATAAAAATAAATTTAATCTACAAATTTTATTAGCAGAAATAATTTAGGTCTTAATTTGTTGTAACTCCTATTCAACTTATTTTTATCTTAATTTATATTATTATGGTGTTTGCATTTGACTGGTTATACGTAAAGTATTTAAACGACTTAGTCTTGCTGATATTAAACGTATATGGTGATGTTATTTGAAATAATTTAAGAAACATAATAATAAGTCGGTAAATTGATGTAATTTGTAACTTATTCAAATTATTTATCAAATAAAAATGTTGTATACAGTTAATAATCACTAAAAATAATAAAATAGACGATCCATTATTAGTGTTTAAACTGAAATTAAATCACTGCCTGCTTTATGTAAACCTAGTACCTCTACATAAAAATTAAATAGAAAAGAACCACCACCTACTTTCACACCTTTGGTTATTTATTTTGTATATGTGTCGTGTCATTTCCAGTTTTATAAATTAATCGAGTCTAGTAGTCGTTGTTATATATCTATATAAAATTTTAACATATATTCAAGCCGTCAAAATTGATTAAACCAAGAGGCGTTTACAGAATAATATATGTGTATATATAACTTTAATTGAATAACAAACATAATTACCTTTAAATAGTTTAAACCAAGAAAATATATAAAAAACATAATTTTCTTTTGGATTCCTTTCCTTTTATAATCCTTGGGTGTCTTTTACTTTAAAACAAAGTTAAAATTTTTAAAGTAAATTAATTTAAAAATAAATAGACAAATTTCCGTTATGATTCATAGTTTTCTTACACATATAAAGTTATTTGGACCTAAAGCACTTTATCAGTTTTTGAATTAATGAAATGATCATGGCTTATGGTTTGAGGATCTTGCTAGCCAAATGAATTCGGTAGCATAGTCCTGTTAATTACCAACATTTGCGGTTGTAAATGGTGTAGGTGGAAGTGGTGTTACGGGTACATTAGGTGTTTGGAGAATATGGAAGTGAACTATTGTACTTCACGCTATCTTTAAAATGTTACGGAATAGTCTCTCGATGGCCTGTTAAAGTGTTAACTGTGCTTTTCAAAGTTTCGATGCCAGGAAGACGTTCCCGAAATACTATGGATGATTATTCTCGAAGGAGACATTTTCATACAAAAGTTCGTATAAGAACAATAACAATGATTTAGTGAGAGAACTATAAAACAAGAATTGATGTTGATAGCTTATTTGTGCCTCTTAATTGACTAAAAGCAACTAGAGTGGTTAAGCCTCTCATTGAGGACATGGGTTCATTCATCCGCCTATGATGGGTTACGATAAATTAGTTATGGTTGTAGACTTGTTTAATTAAAGTGAAGGTTAAACTGATGTGTGAGTTACTACTCTAAATTTAAAACAACTATAACAACATCTTATATAATTATACACTAAAACACCTTTTTAGATTTCTTTTATTTCTTAATTTCATATAAGGATTTAATAACTATGAAGATAGTATAAACGAAAGCATTTTTATGTTAAATCTAATAATTTTTTATGCGCTACGTTTGCTCATCAATCTTCTTAGAACGATACATTAAATGCAAAAATAAAAGGAATTATGCATTATGATGAAAATATCAAATTTTTCCATATTTTTTGTAGGAAGTTAACATCATGAGTCAAAGATTATAAAATAATAGAAGTTAACAAAAAGTAAATTATTATGCACGACTTCTCATAACACCAAGTCTTGTAATTTAATTCAACATATATACGGATGTGAACATTATTTATTATCGATCGTTACAAGTGTGGATGTGGTCAATGTTATATAATCAAAGGAATTGAAATGCAACATCATATCATTTATGACATGTTGACCAAAGCTAAAAGTTATTAAATTGTGTGACAAAGTTGATTAGCTTACCGAGCGGGTCGTTAAGATGTAAAGAGATTCATGTTACAATGGTCACTTTAAATGGAATGTAATAACTTACAAATTAGAATTAGAAGTATACAATACTTAAAAAGCGTGGTTTTGTTAAGTAATCACTAATCACTTATTATTAAATACTGAATTAACCCCAATTAATTTTGTTCTTTTTTCATAAAAAATAAAATTTATCTAACCATCTTGCTTAAAGGCATTTACATATTTCCCCTTTTTATAATCATGAATTATATATTTTCTCATGCTAAAAAATAAATTAAATACTCATTCCTAAAACATATATATTATAAATTTATTCATTTTACTAGATTTAACTTATTGAATAACTACTTATCTTTAACTTTACTAATGTATTTTCACAGGAAAATGTCATAAAAAAACCTAAAATTTAGTTCAACGTTTCATATCAGAATCAAAATATAAAAAAAATATTTTCTAATTGAAACCAAAAGTATAATATGTTAAAAAACATTTAAGAATTTTAATTTATATAAAATATAAAAACTGTATGAAGTAATTAAAACAAATTTAAAACTTGAGTTATTAATTTGGAATACTTTTGAAAATTTGTTAATATTTTGCATATTTCCAGCAAACTTTATAAATAACAACAACAAAACTACATCTAAACTCTTTTAACGGTTTCATGACACGTGTACTCAAAATTCAATTCACACACTTAACGGATTCAAAGTTTTGAAAGTGAATTCACATTCGTACTTTACATTTACTTCGGTTTGAATTTCCATTTTAACTTAACTATTACTTTCAGTTTCAACACTATCGAACATAAAAAGGTAAATATTGTACGACAAAGTCACCATTACTATTTATAAATTTTAAATAATAACGTTGTTCATGCATACGTAATAGTATTATTATCAGTTAATATTATATAACACCACATGCATTTCACCCGCGGCTTAAAGTCATATAACTTGACCATCATCTCTTCCTTTGAAACTTCTACGATCATCCCTACCATAACCACCACCTTAAA
>BJCM01265377.1:0-16314 GCA_018326385.1 Flaveria bidentis
ACGACCTCATGTGCTCGGGTTGGACCCGAACACCCGAAACCCTAAAAACGCAGAAGTAAACGAGCGAGGAAAGGTCGACCAAGGTTGTCTACCTTCTAGAAACAAGTAGTCCCAGCTGTAGCCAAGGTTTTGCCGGTGAAAACGCAAGAAACAGGACGGTTTTTGGTGCTAAAATGGAGAGGAAAGGTGAAGAAGAAGATGAAGAAGATGAAGATGGAATGAAGGCTAGGGCTGGTATGGGGTATTTATACCCAGTCCTAGTTTCACAAAATGTCACGTTTAGTCCCCGTACTTAGCCCTCGAGTTCCCAAATTTGTTTCGGTTGAAAACGACATTAATTAGGCTCGTTATATTAGTGACAAAGATGTAATTAATGGTATTTGTAACTTGAAAATGGTTTTATTTATAACAATAAATTTTATATAAAATGGTGTATTTCATGATAACGGTGGTGATATGTGTAAAGGTTTAAGTAGCAGCATAGCAACGACAAAACACAAGCGTATCCACACAGGTAGTTCAAAAAGGTGAGGAATGACCGATTATTGAAAAGATGATGGAATACGTCAATGACGGACCTTTTGGTGACGGATGTCACATTTATAGGGGCTTGGTTTAGTTTTTCAAGAGCTACAAAACCCATGGAGTAATTTTGTGAGATTTGCTACGGTTTGTGCGTTTTGAGTACACAAAGGTTATGAAGTGTTGTGAGAGTGTTGGAGGAATTGAATCAAGTTCTCACATTTATCTTTTTACACACTCTAAAACACTAAGGTATAATTCTAATTCTTTGTTTATTGTTGTATGAACATCATGGTATGGCTAGATATAGTCAAGGGGTTTAAATGTAAGGTTTTACTCATGTAATTGTAGGTGTGGGTGGGAATGCATCAAATTGAGATTGAATGTTGAAAATGTTTGATTTAGACTAAGAGGATATAGGGGATAATTAAAGATTTTCCTTACATAGATTGAATGTAGTTGTGCATGAGGAATTCATGTAATGTATATCTTTGTTAGCAACCTATTAATGGATTACAATTTATGGGCAACGTGAGACATGTGGGATGGTAGAAACATATGTGTTGATTAATGATAAGGTGCTAATTATGAATTGTGATATTTTATGATCAATGGTGCGAACCAAGGTTGCAGCAGGAAGGGAGAAGGGGAAAGAAGTTGCATCCTCATTTCGATCAAAGAAATAAAGGGTAATTTCCAATAACGAATCTGAAGAGGAGGATATAGAAATGGAGGAGGTAGGGTCTGATGGAGAGTCAGACACTAACGTGATGGAAGAAGTAGACCCAAACAAAAAAGAGTATGAGGATGACGACCTTCCCATTTGGCAGAAGAACCGACGTCTTTCATCATTCAAGGGGGAAGATGTTCAAGCAGAGATATATAAAGAAGATGAAAAAGAGTCAAGTATCAACCGACAAACTCATGATATGTGAGCGCTAGATTTATCGATCTGATTTCGAACGCTTTGGAGTAGTTGAATGTTTCACACGATTGGGTCGGAAACAACACTTACTTTAACAATGATGGGGTTGAAGACATTTATGTGAATGCTATCTTGGAGTGGATGTCAACCTTGAGGAAGGAGCCAGGCAATTCCCCACCATCTACCACCCAACTCATAGGGAAGGTAAATGGAAAAATAGTTAGTCTGTCATTCTTTAACTTAAATCTGCAAACTTTGACATAGGGACAACTTATGGGACACCATTTACATATCCCTCTGATGGAATGCTAGCGTGCAAGGTATCTAAAGAAGAGGTTTGGAGAAACATGATCCATGAAATGTTTCATGTTCCTGAAGGAATGAATGTTGCAAGATGGTCACTTGATCAGGCAAATCTAAAACCCCTTCCCAAGTTATTGTTGATATTTCTAAATCAAAATGTGTTACCTCGGTTGGGAGATAAGGCAAAAGTGCGACTGTACGAAGTAATGGTCCTCCATGCATTAGTCACGGGAAAACCGGCCTTATCAGCATGGAATCTAATCCTTTGGGGCATGTGGGAATCTCGAGAGAAGTTTGACAGAAAATCCATTCCACATTTTCGGTTGTTAGCTAAATTCTTTAAAAAGCAAAATTGGTTACCAAGTCGAGCTACTAAAAAGAAAGTAATACATGTACCCTTCAAGATAAGCAATTTGCCACAGGGATGGTCCTATGAGTGAGATGGTGAAATGCATAACTTAGTTCACAGGAAAAGTGGAAGATATCTAGAGGTGATAGATGGGATATCAAGTATGTGAGAAGGTGATACTTTACAGGAAGAAAGGAGGCATAGGCAGACTCTAGTCAAAGAAGAAGTAGAAGAAGATGATAACCCTTATCAACAAAGGATGAGAGCTGCAGTGGTGCAAGCTCATCCCGTGGGGTTTACAAGGTGGGCGGAGCCAAAACAGAGGATGTTTGATCGTCAAACAGAGGAAATAGAAAGAAACAAGTAGGACATGCAACATATGATGTATTCTCAAGAGTTCTACTAGAATTAGGATTACATGTACAATGAAGAAGTTCGCCACCAAAAAAACTATATGCACAGATTGTCGTATATAGTGACACCCCCTTCCTACGAACTGGCAGTCACCGGATCTCATGCCCTTTAATTAGACACAGCAGGCTCCATTTTATCCGCAATCTACACCATCTGTGTGATTGCCAACCATTACACCAGAAAAGGATTCTTTGAGTTCAAATCGGGCGGATGCATTCGATATGGGAAATGTCAGAAAAGGATTCTTCGAGAGCATCTTTGGGCAACCGTACCCAGGACCACCGTCTGGTGGTTATTGACGCACTCGCTGATCCTACGATTAGGTCCACATGCCTTTTCTCATTTAATAATTATGTTGAACCATTTGTGATTTTTTAACTAGTAGGTGGTGTGTGATAAATTAGGAACAATTGTTGTTGTTTTGTACTTGGTGGTGTGTGATAAATTAGGAACAATTGTTGTTGTTTTGTACTTGGTGGTGTGTTACGTGTTATGTTAATGGAATGTGTTTAATTAGGATTTTGTATGGTAGACATGATGCATGTGTGAAAAGTTAGCCTTGTAACTTCATTTGGGAAAAGGATGGGATGTTTGATACTACTCTTGTTTCAACCAACGATTTTAAATGGTACATTAAGGACAATGTAAGGCCTAGGTGTAGGGATGAGGGAAATATTGCACCAAAGTTTTTTAAAATGCCCCTAAAGCGACATATCTATGCATGAAAGCTTACATTTTTCAATGTATATCGTGAAAGTATGTGTAACCAGTGCACAAGCAAAGGTCCTTTGTCATGACTATCTTACTACAAAAGGAACGATTTTGAAACTTGATTGGGATGTTTAATCGGGGTGACTAGCTAGATAGTGAACTCTTTATGCATGTTTTCACATCCTTAACCTATCCATTATCATTTTTGTGAGTATTGAGCCTAGGCATGAGTTTAGAACCTCAACAGGTCCTTTGCTCATTTTTCGTTCATGTGTGTTTACCAAAACGATTACATTATTCTAGAACTTGCATGATTGATACCTTTTAAGATCAAGAACCAAACTTTTGAACTTATATGATTAAGGAAGTAGGATGAACCTTTGTGTTATTAGCTTTTTTTAGTTGTATTATCCTACCCTAAAATGATCCCCTAGTTGCCACTTTGAGCCTCCAACCTCTTTATTTGTTTAAACCCGAATCAACCTATTAGCCTTTTCAAACCTTTTGTACTTTTTAAGCCCATGTGGTGAAATCTGATAAGTATTGCTTGAATTTTAGATATAATATTGTTAGAAGCAGTAAAGTGTGTAGATATAATAATTAGTCAAAAAAAGAAAAAAAGGAAATAATGAGTCAAAATGATCACGATATTAACGTCATGTTCAATGATAATAATGTTGAATATGGGTCAAGCTTACCCAAATTCACTGTGTAGTGGTTATTTATTGTTTAGTATGTTCAACATGCATATTTGGATTTCATCACATTTAGCCACTTCAAATTCCTTATCCATACCTAAACCTTAAGCCCTACATTACAACCTTTCAAAGCCCTTTTGATGTGTGCATGGTTTGTGTTATTTGAAGGAGTCATGATCATTATGCAAGCTTATGGTAATCATGAATTGTTCATGGTTGAGAGTACTACACTGATATACTAGCATGCCTTTTGCTAGACCAGATACAAAACCAAGAGTAGTGAAACTTGTGAGAGGTGTGATTACATGCATAAGGAGGACTAGAAAGCTGTTGGGCTTGGTTAGATGAATCATATTACAAACAAGTAATATATTTGCTTACAAATCTATAGCTTCATGTATGAAACTATAAGTGGATATGACTTAGGACCCTAGCTAACAGGAGGTGAACACATGGCTGGATCGTATCTGTTTAATGATAGTATAATGTCATAAGTGAGTTTGCTTGGGATAAAACAAATGATAAGTGTGGGGATGTGATGTATTCATGATGTATCTGTGTTTAGGTAGTTAGTTTTTACTATATAATTATCATCGAATGCAATTACGTTGGACGATTATGAATTGCAGGTACAGAGTACGAAAGAAAAGAGAAAAAAGAATAGTTGTCCAAGAGAGGACCTAAGTTACGTCCTTTTGGACGTAGCTTACGTCGATACCCGAAGGCAGGTCAATGAGGACGTAGGAGAAAAGGCTAGGATGTATGATCCAAGATAGGACGTAAGTTACGTCCTTTTGGACGTAGCTTACTTCGTGTTGTTAGGTTGACTACTTTTTTCCCGGGTTTTGACCATATTTAAGGGGGATTAATAATTTTCAAAACCTTAATTCACATTGGGAGCAAAAAGGGACGAACTTGGACGATTCTTGAGGTCAATTCTACTTCTCCAACTCATTCCAATCCATCAAATCATGTTCCAATCTGATTTTGTTGCCGAATTCATGAAAATGCAAGGCTAAACTATTCTTGATCTACCACGGGTGATAGGTTTCATGCTTTTAGATTTTCATTTATGTTCAAATTGTGTTGGGATTAAACTTTAGAACCCATTAAGTTCTTTATTGAGTTTAACTTGTGTCTTGATTGTTTAAATAATTGTGTCTTTATTGAGTTTGCGCAAGTTGTATGATTGCAAGTTTTTGGTTGTTAATTCAATTGACCTGGTGTACTAAGACCCGTTAAGTCTTGGTTATCTATAGTCATTTAATCATTACACATATAGAATTCCTATTAAGGATTTTCCACCAAGTTGAACTAGCGATTATCGAGAACCGAACCTGAATCTCGGGGTGGATTATCCTTTTTCATAATCATCCTCTAATCAATTTCATTAATTGCAATTTGTTTTCTTATTTAAGTTGTTAATCACTCTAAGATTCATTTTTCACAACCAAGAGGCAATATTTTGATAATTCATTAGTTAATCTATTTTCTTACAAATCAAAGTACGACACACCGACCACTAATTCCACGGGGTTCGATAACCCTACTTACCCTAACTAGTAAAGATGAATAGGAACACAAATTTTATATCTTATTTGATTGATACTTCAACATCGATCAGTAAGAAACTAGCTATAAGCACAAATGACGTGACTAACAACCTCTAATAATGCATATATGGCCTTTTTTGGTGATGAAATACATACAACTTTTAGTATTCCAACCCCTTTAGCATGTGATGCATATGCCCGCTTCTCATGATGTAATATATTACTTTACTTGTGGTAGTCTAAAAGGTATTTGTCCTTCGTATGTCATTATGTGTTCTTTGTTGTTTCTCTTTGTTGGTCTATGTTCACATGTACTTTTTGTGTTTTTGAAGCTTAATTTCCTGACAAATACAACATATGTGGCATTTCATCTGATTTCTTTTAACTAGTTATATGATTAAATTTTAAGCATTTTTTGTTGTTTAGGTGGTAAGGTTTTGTATTATCATTAGCTTGTTTTCTAAGAGTCGGTTTTCATTTAAGGTAATTTTCTTTCGACTTGGCTATTGACATTAGATGTAAGTTTACGTTTGTACTTTTGGTGTATTTGAGCTTATGTGTGTTGTTTGTTTTGACGATTTTGTGATTTGGGTTCATTTTCATTAAAACTACATGAGTTTGAGGGATGGTCACTTTACAACACAACACACAATGAGGAGAGGTGTTCAAGAACACTTAACAGATCAAATAGAGAACTAGTAACGCAAAGGTTAGATACTTAGAAGACAAGCAAATATGAGACAGAACAAGAGACAATACAACACAAGTATTGGTTTTCAAGAATGTTGTATATTGCTCTCAAGTTCTTTTACAAGTGTTACAAAGCATGAAGAAAGTTACAAGAACCTGAGATACTTTTTTAACATCCTACAGTCGACTATACTTGGAAAGCAAGCTGGAAACATTTGAACTAGATAAAAAAATCAAATGTAGAGTCAAAAGACATATTACCTTTTGACTAATGACAATAACAATTCATAGCTTACATCCTAATATATTACAAAAAGAATAAAAGTACATAAATTAGAAAGCAACAGACTCAAGACCTTAATGTACATTACCAAAAGCATGGATCTTTTCACCAACTCAAGTAAGTTGGTGACAAAACAGAGTTGCATCTGAAAGTGGTTCAGCTTTATGGTAAAGTACATAAGATAAAGCATGTGTTCAAAAGTCTTCAGAAGTAATCTGTCTTCACTCTTGGCTTCGGAAGACTTTGTCTTTGAAGCTTCAGAAGACATCCCTTTTGGCTTCGGAAGATATTGGTCTTGGCTTCGAAAGATTTTACACTTAATATAATTCTAGTGCATGGTGTAAAACTTTTGAAGCAATTTACTTTGTACTTAAGTGCATGCATGTAGGAAAGACTTTGGATGTTTTAGGTGTATTAGCCTTACATAAACCTTACAAACTCCCCCTAGGCTGATGCTACCTACACATTTGAAAACCTTTAGGTGTTGAAAGTCCTCATCATGACGATAACCATACCCTTATTCATTAGATGGTCAGGATCACTCAGACTCTCATAGTGTTTTTACGTCTCAAAGAGATCATGCAGAGGTAGGTTGAACATATCTTGCCATGTGTAGACATCTTCACCACCTTGATCTCTGATTACATATCATCTTTCTGGATTAGTAGTGAAGATCCAGGATAAGATGGGTCTTTCTTTTGCAAAAGGAGCTACTTGAATTGGAGTTGATTGAGCTTCTTCTTCATGCACTCTCTCAGGATGATCTGATTCATCCTGAGGCTTGGAGATGAATGACTTTAACTTCTTCTTCTTTTTATTCTTTGACTTTGGTCTAGAAGTCATCCTCTTCCTTCTCTTTGGAAACTTTAACTAAAAAGACTAGCCTGCAGCACCTTGTTGTTCAGTCTTGTCTTTCTCAGTTGGGTCTTCCTCTCTCACAAGTTCAAAAGTAGAAGTTTAACCCTATTGTGGATCAAAAGATAAAGCTTGTTAAGGCTCAGCAGAGGTCCAGGTTGTGTTGACTTAAAATTTTCAACCTTAACCTTCACTTCTTGAGGGGCTTGACTTGGTGGAGAGTGTAAGTCAATAAGCTCTCCTCTTTTGATCTTCTGCTTGATAACCCTAATGTGCTCATCCATGGTGGATAAAGACATTGAACCAAGTCTCCTTTCAGAGAATCCATACAACTTCAAAAAGTTCATTATCCTCTGTCTATCAGTAGTTTTTTTCATACTCTTTTGGATGATGGCTCTTAACTTGGGTGCTTCTTTCCTCATTTTTCTCTTTGTAGCCTTTCATTCTTTGAGTACTTGAAGTTCAAGTTTTTTGAGATACACAAACTCAATATACTCAAAGAACAAGAGAAGAAGTACTGGTAGAGTCCTACTGCAGTCCAAGTAGTTAATCATATTTTGTCTTTTAGTTTCTTTGTCTACCTGAGGTTGTGAAATTATCACAGTCTCTTGCATAGAACTTTCTTGAGCTAGAGAGATGGTAGAAACATGCTTGTACAGTCTCTTCTTTCTTCTTTTTTCTTTCTTCTTTCCTCTTTGATTTGGAGGAGTAGCCTTGCATCGTCTGCTTCCTTCCTCTCTTTAGACACTTTCATGTTTGTCAGTTCATTTAATTCTTCTAAAGGGTGAGAAATGATCTTATCTAAATAATAGTTCCTGTTCTGTAAAGTTAATCTTGACTGCCCTGAACTTATCATTTTGAGTGTTTGGTCTGGGGGTAGTCCTGATTGCAGATTGCATGAAGCCTAAAGACCTAGTGAACCTTTCTCCCTTTAGCTTTCTATTCCTCTCCTTCTCCTTCTCTTAAATCTCCTCAAGAGTCATTTTCCTTTTCCCTTTGTCATGCACAGACCTTTGTGACTCAGGATGGAGAGAGCTTTAGCCTTTATTGCTTGGAGTAGTATCCATACTTTGGCTAGAAATAGGTTATGATACACCTTCAGTAGTAGTTGTTTCACTAAGAGAATTGATTGTTGGAGTTGCTGGTTGTGAGACAAAGCTTACAGGTTTTATAATAGGGCCTTTGGTCAAGGTTTTCCCTTCGAAGCTAATCTTAGGGTCCACCTTAACATACAGTTGATCAATGACATTACCCGATTACCTTAGTCTTCTTCTATGACTGAACTCCCCAATAATCATGTCTTGAATCCTTTGAGCCAACCTATCAGCTTGTCTAGTTTGGATTGTAATATAGTTTGAAGCTCCTTGGGGTGGAGTTAACATAGCCCTTAGAATCACTTACTCAAAAAGACTCTGATTGAGTGAGTCTAGAGAGTCCACATCAATGTGAACTTGATGAAGTTGCTGAGTATGGACAACTGCAAGTGAGGTGTAACACCCGGATATTTTCTTTGAAGCCGATGAAAGAAGAAAAAGAAATAAAGTCCAAAGTTGAAGGACCAAACTTGCCAAAATGGGAGAAAGATTGGATGAGTGGGGGGTAAGAGGGGAGGGCAGCCCACACCCTCCCCCACACTGGTAAAATCTGCTAAGAGGAAAAGAGAGGGAGAAAAAGGTCTCAAGCTTGGTTCTTGTGGATTCGAGCGTGAAAGTTGAAGTGTAGCGGGTTGAATCGAAGCTCTACTCGACAGGGTTATTTGTGTGAGTTCTAGGACCCCTCTTTTACATATTTTTGAATGATTTTGGGGCTAGAACACATCTGAAACCAGTTTTTGAAAAGTTGGGTGTTGAACCCGTATGTATGTGTTTGTGTGTGATTCGAATGGGTTTTGATTTTGGGCTTGTGTGTGCTTGAATGGTGTTGTGGTATGTATTCCTAAGGTTTAGGATGTTTGATTTGAGCTTAAAAGAGGTTTGGAAGAGCTTGGAGGCCGAAAATGGCATATTGGGTTCGGGATGAACTGCATTCTGCTTCAGTTAGGGCTATGCGACCGAATGGCATGCGACTGGAGGTCATAAGACCGAAAAGAATGCGACTGAGGTCCATACGCATGCCAGTCGTGTGACTGAGGTTCATTCGCATGTGAGTCGTGCGACTGAGCCCATACGCTTGTGAGTCGTGCGACTAAGGTTCATTCGCATGGGGGGTCATGCGACTGAGGTCCATACGCCTAGGTCCATCCGCATTAGGTCCATTCGCACCTGTGTCCATCCGCATTAGGTCCATTCGCATGGGTATTCATCCATATTATGTCCATCCGCATCGGTTCAGCCACCTGGGAGGCCATGCGACTGAAGGGTGCCCATACGCCCAAGTAGGGCTGGTGTACCCGAGGGAACGTAGTTTATTTACTGACATTTGGGGGAAAGTGGAGATGTAAGTTTTGACATGGAAGGTTCCCGGGAGTTCATGTAAGATGACTTTTGAGGCCTTAGAGGTTATGTTGGGCATAGATGATGATGTATGATGTTGTATGATTATGCTTGATGTATGTTATTTATGTATGATGATGCCATGTATGATGATGTTGTCCGTGTATCTTGATGTTCCTTATTATTATGTATGATTATTTTCCCTTGGCTTTACGTGGAATGTTAATGAATGAAATGAAAGTATTATGTAACTTAAAGTGGAAGATAATGAAAAGAGGAACATGATGAATGAATGCATGCATTAATAAATGATTGAATGTAAGAAAGGCTTGCAAGCAAATATATGGAGGTCCACACCCAATGAACACTGTTAGCTCAACAGTGTGCGGGTTAGCTACCCCAAAAGGTTGCACACTGGGGTCCAATCTTTGTGATTGACCATATGTATGGGATCCTTGCTGCTTTCCCTAGGTGCTGGAGTCAGCTTCGTGCACAATGTTTGAGGTCTATGAAAGACCTCAGGCCCAGTAACCAGCTTCGTGCACAATGTTATGGGTATAACATATGGCATTGATCCGGAATGAAAGAGAAAAGATAAGTGGTGAATGTACTTGCCCTAGGTACTGGAGCCAGCTCCGTGCCCAATGTTCGAGGTCTATGAAAGACCTCAGGCTCAGCTACCCGCTTCGTGCACAATGTTCGGGGTAAAGTACATCTCATCGAAAGTAATGAACATACGAATGAAAGTAAGAATGTATGAAAGAATGAAAGTACGAACGAATGATGAATATAATTATGATATTATCTATGTGTACGTATGATGTATGATCGCATGAAAGTAAAGAACGATTTTAATGAAAGAAAAGTATGTTTTATTATAAAACTAGAACTCACTCAGCAACGCTGACTTTTATGTGTTTCCAGTTGGCCGGTGATGATTGCTGAGGATGGCACGGGGCGGCTACTCAGCTCTTTTGGATGGCATCCATTTATATAATGCTTTTGTGATGTAATGCAACAATGTATTTTGTAACCAATTAACGATGTATTATTTTGCAAAAGCTTTTATGATGAAATGAAAGGCCATTTTTAAATGCTTCCACGACGATGTTTATTTAAAGTTAAATGTAAATATATGGTTTGCGTGCAATGATTGACCAGCTGTGAGTGTCCCGGGAACGGGACCTTACAAGTTGGTATCAGAGCCAAAGTTTAAGTGAAATGGATAAAATTTCAAAATAAACTTTAACTTAAACTAAGAATGGGACGGAAAGGGAAGGGATGCCAATCTGAGTAGCTGCGTGCCATCAGGTATTTTCTTTAATGTTAACCGGTATTATGTGCGCATGACATGTGGTTATGTGCTGTATGAAGATTTAAATACTGATGTAATTAGGACAGGTAATGCTTGGGGTATGAAGAGTAAAGTAAGTGGCTAATCACAATTGGCCACTGTAATTAGGGACTTACTATACTTGACATAAACTGAGTTGTTCCCTTGAATGACAGTGTTGGTGTTTGAATCTTTCAGTGTGCGTGTGAATGGCCGGCGGTAGATCTTCAAAAGCCTCTCGTGGTGGTGGTCGTGATGCTTAACCGCGACCCAAGAGGAGAAGACCCAGAGTGGAAAAGGTGGTTTCTGAAGATCCTGAGACCCCTCATACGGAGGGTGGTGATGAGAGCGCCAAATTGAGAGCCTCAGTTAAAGAGGCGGTGGTCGAAGAGGTGCATCAGGTCATGCAGACGATTTTACCATCTGTGGTGACCGAAGTCATCAAAGCTGTACGGGAAGGGGAAAGGAACAATAGGAACAAGTCCTCGGGAGGACGGGAGCAACTAGAGCCTGAAATGATTCTATCTATTGACGACGAGGAAGAAGAGGAGCCTGTACCTGAGGTGGTGCGAGGCTGTAACTATGGGGCATTTCAACAATGCAAGCCCCCTACTTTCGATGGTAATGGCACTGCTGTTGCTGCTCACCGATGGGTGAGAGAAATGGAAGCTATTTTAAATATCAACGAGTGCCAAGAGGATCAAAAGGTGAAGTTTGCTACCCATTCTTTCATGGACTCAGCTTTATGCTGGTGGGACAATATTATCCAAGCTGAGGGTAGTCGGGCTATTGGGAGAATGAGATGGTCCGAGCTGAAGAAGTTGGTGATTGAGGAGTTCTATCCTCACCGGGAGATGGATAAGGTGGAAAGGGAATTCCTGCAGCTGGAGGCGGGAACGATGACACATTAGTTGTACACCACCAAGTTCAACGAAATGGCACGTCTGGTGCCAGATCAGGTGACGCCTCTGTCCCGGAAGATTAAGAGATACATTCAGGGTTTGCCAGCGGATATTCGCCGGCATATGATCGCTGCCGACCAAGCACGTTTAAGTCGGCAGTGGATTTGGCAGGGAGGTTGTATGACGAGAGGGCTGTAGTGGTGGCGGCTGAAGGTGGCAGGAAGGGGTGGTGGTGATCGAAATTGGCAAGGGAAGAGGTTTGGTCGGGGTGATAAGTCGACAAGTAATAAGAAGGCACGGGTGGACGATCGCCATGTAGTCACACCGGGTATGGGATCGAAGAAGTGTGGCAAATGTGGGAAGGAGCACAATGGCGAGTGTAGATGGGGTTGAATGTCTAATTTAAATGTGGGAAGCCTGGTCATATGGCTAGAGATTACAGGGGTACGAGGTGCTTCAACTGTGGGGAAAGTGGTCATATGAGTAAAGATTGTAAGAAGCCGAGGGCTGAGGGTTCAGGGGTGAAGAAGACGAGAGGTGAAGGACCGAGGGCGAGTGCCAGGGCCTTCACCATGACATAGGAGGAAGCTAGGACGGACCCTGATGTTGTGTCCGGTACGTTTCTAGTGAACCAAACTTTAGCTTCTGTGTTATTTGATTTGGGTGCCGGTAAGAGTTTTATTTTTGCTGCTTTCTGTGTTAGGCTGCCTGTTAGTAGTAGACATGTTGATGCGCCCTTTGATGTAGAAACTACCATAGGTAAGTCTACCAAGATTTCTGATATAATAGAGACTATGATATGGAACTAGAAGGTCATAAGTTTCCTGTTAGACTGTTCGTGATGACCTTAGGTGGTTTCGATTTGTTTCTTGGGATGGATTGGTTTGCGAACTTCGAGGCGAACATTGTGTGTCGCAAGAAGATGATTCGTTTCTCAGCGCCTGACGGGAGTTTGGTAATGGTTTATGGGGATCGGGTCACGACGATCCCTAAAGTAATCTCAATGGCGGTGGCGGGAAAGTGTATGAGACGTGGATGTAGCGCCTACTTAGCTTATGTAAAGGATGTGGATACGCTAACACCACAACTGTCTGAGGTACCGGTTGTGTGTGACTTTCCAGACGTGTTCCCAGAAGACTTACCAGGAGTGCCACCTGACAGAGAGATCGAGTTCTAGATTGATCTGATACCAGGTGCCCAACCTGTTTTGGCTTCGACTGAGATGAAAGAGTTGATGGAGCAACTGCAAGAGCTGTTTGATAAGAGATTCATTAGACCGAGTATCTCTCCTTGGGGTGCTCCGCATCCTGTTTGTGAAGAAGAAAGACGGTAGTATGAGGATGTGTATTGACTACCGTGAGCTGAACAAGTTGACGGTGAAGAACCGATACCCCTTACCAAGAATTGATGACTTGTTTGACCAGCTTCAAGGTGCCAGTTGGTTTTCAAGGATAGATCTTTGATCAGGCTACCATCAGTTGAAGAAGAAGGAGCAGGATATTCCTAAAATAGCTTTTTGCATGCATTATGGACACTACGAGTTTCTCGTTATGTCCTTTGGTTTGACCAATGCGCCAGCTGCTTTTACGGATCTGAAAAATCGAGTTTGTCGGCCGATGTTGGATAAATCAGTGATTGTGTTTATTGATGATATTCTGATTTATTCGAAGAGCGAGATCGAGCATGCCGGCCACATACGAGAGGTTTTCGAGACACTGAGAAAGGAGAAGTTGTATGCCAAGTTCTCCAAGTGCACGTTTTGGTTGCGTGAGGTTCAATTCTTGGGTCATGTGGTGAATCCTGACAGAATTATGGTGGACCCATCAAAGGTGGAGGCACTGATGCAATGGAAGTCTCCTAAGACGCCATCCGAGATTCATAGCTTCTTGGGTTTGGTGGACTACTACAGAAGATTTATTCAAGACTTCTCCAAGATCGCTTCTCTTCTAACTAAGTTGACCCGGAAGGATGTGAAGTTTGTATGGGGTCAAGATCAAGAAAAGGAGTTCGAAGAATTTAAGGCGAAATTGACTCAAGATCTTGTTCTGTCATTACCCGATGGGAGTGAAGATCTGGTGGTTTTTTCTGATGATTCCTACTCGAGGTTGGGGTGTGTGTTAATGCAGAAAGGATAGGTTATAGCATATGCATCCTGACAGTTTAAGGTCCATGAGGTCAATTATCCTACTCATAACTTTGAGCTAGCAGTCGTGGTCTTTGCGTTAAAGATTTGGAGGCACTATCTTTACGGGACAAAGTGCACCATCTTCACTGACCACAAGAGCTTGAAGTACTTCTTTGAGCAGAAAGATTTGAACATGAGGCAGAGATGATGGTTGGAGTTTATAAAGGATTATGATTACGAGATCCACTATGATCCGGGCAAAGCCAATTTGGTGGCGGATGCCCTTAGCCGAAAAGAGAGGCCCGAGCCAATTCGGGTGAAAGCGTACCAGTTGATCACGACCTCTGATGTGATGAAGCAAGTTAAGGAGTTTCAAGATGAGGCACTGAAAGAAGATCGTCTTAACTCTGGAAGAATGAGAGGTCTGGTTGCTGAATTGGGAGAGAACACACTTGGTGTTAAAACCCGATTTGGACGAATGTGGATTCCTCGTTTTGGGGATCTACGAGTGAAGATTTTGAATAAAGCTCATAAGACTCGATACTCTATTCATGCCGGTGCCACAAAGATGTATCAAGACATGAAGAAAGACTATTGGTGGTCGGGTATGAAGCGCGACGTGGTCGAGTATGTGAGTAAATGCCTTACTTGTCTACAGGTGAAGGCCGAGCATCAGAAGCCGTATGGGAAGATCAAAACTTTGGATATACCGGAGTGGAAGTGGGATCACATCACCATGGATTTCATTATGAACCTACCACGTACTCCGAAGGGCTATGATGCTATATGGGTGATTGTTGACAGCTTGACGAAGAGTGCTCACTTCCTATCGATCCGCGAAACATATTCATTTGAGAGGTTAGTGGATCTTTTCATCAAGGAGATTGTAACTCGTCGCGGTATACCGGTGTCTATTGTGTCTGATCGTGACACCCGGTTTACATCCAAATTCTGGAAGAAATTCCATGACACTATAGGGACGAGGTTACACATTAGCATGGCTTATCATCCCCAGACTGATGGTCAGTCAGAGAGGACCATTCAAACATTGGAAAACATGCTACGGGCATGTGTTATTGATTTTGGGGGAAGTTGGGATGACTGCTTACCGTTAGCTGAATTCTCATACAACAACAGTTATCATGCTAGCATTAGTATGCCACCTTATGAGTTGTTATACGGTAGGAGATGTAGAACACCCATCTGTTGGGTGATATTGGTTATAAAGAGTTAGGGAGCATTGAGGTGATCGAGGCTACGACTGAGAAGCTTGAAAAGATCAAAGCCTTCATGAAGGCAACCAAAGATAGATAGAAGTCGTATGCTGATAAACGACGTAGACCGATTGAGTTCTAGGTGGGTGACAGGGTTATGTTGAAGGTCTCACCTTGGAAGGGTATCATTCGGTTCCGAAAGCGGGGCAAGTTGAGCCCGAGATACATAAGGCCTTTCCGAATCATTGCTCAAGAAGGAGAGGTGGCCTATAGACTGGAATTACCAGATAAGTTAAATGGAATTCACCCGACATTCCATGTATCTGAGGAAGTCTTTAGCGGATGAAGATATGATTGTCCCACTGGAGGATATCGAAGTAGATGAACGACTCAATTATGTGGAGCAACCAGTGGCAATCATCGATCGAAAAGAGTAGAGACTGAGGAATAAAGTGGTTCCTCTTGGGCATGTACAGTGGAAGCACGGGAAAGGATCCGAATCTACATGGGAGACTGACGAAGAAATGAAGCATCATTACCCACGTTTGTTTGAGGAATAACAGGTTTTGGGGATGAAACCTATACAAGGGGGGTGGACTGTAACACCCGGATATTTTCTTTGAAGCCGACGAAAGAAGAAAAATAAATAAAGTCCAAAGTTGAGGGAACAAACTTGCCAAAACGGGAGAAAGATTGGATGAGAGGGGGATAAGAGGGTGTTGGGGATCGACGATCTGGTTTGATCAATTAGGTTATAATATGCAGCGGAATCGTACAAAAATTAGACGAAATTTAAGAAAGAATACTAAGAATATTCAATCAAACAGTGACGGCTATAAAGAGTGAGTTTTCTGCAAAAGATACTGTATCAATTTACTCGCAAGCTTCGGCGGCTACAAATTAGGTCAAACATTCCTTTTATAGAGGAATGTGACGTCAGCAGATGTCACCTGATAGTGACATCTAACTGATTATACAAACAGCTGAAACTAACATAAAACTACT
>BJCM01265382.1:0-12366 GCA_018326385.1 Flaveria bidentis
ATACAAGCTTGAGAGGACCTTCTCTTGGTGCTTTGGTCGAATTTCTTGTACAAGATCATCATCCTTTTCATCTAACTTGCTGCTGAAAGGTAGTTTATGGCAGCTCCTTTTATAGCTGTCCATAATGTATATTTTGTGTTGATATAGCTAGTTTTATTCACATATATAGGATCCTTATGTTCTTGGGTTTGTTCATATCTTATAACATCTATTTGGAACTTGAAATTTCAGAATATAAAGTATGTTATAAACCTCTTTCCGCTGCGTCTTTCACAAAGTTTAAATGGTTAAACAATGTCACTATGTTCTAACAAACCCAACACGAAGATCTTCTGCAGATAAACAACCAACTCAGAGGATGAAAGTGATTATTGCTTCAGACGAACAAGATTTCTTTGGAAGAACAAGATTGCTTTGGAAGAACAAGATTGCTTCGGAAGAGCAAGATAGCTTCGGAAGAACAAGCCTCATGCGGAAGAACAAACATCTACGGAAGACCATAGTCATGTAGAGTCCAAACACTTGTAATTAATAATACAAGTGTTACAAGTCAACAAGTCAACCAGACAGTTGTGCGAATCCCAAGAAATCTGGTGTTTCCTTAACAGAAACACACGTGCCTACATATATGGATCTTAGGTTTCACATCAAGTAGACGGCTTCAACGGGAAACTTCCAAGAAACAATACAAACAATCATCGCATCAAATCACACAAATTAAAACCCTAGCATCCTTCACATCATCAACCACTCAATTAATATCATTCATTCATTCATTGTTTATTCATCTCTTATCATTAACATGTTATTAATAAAATATGTTTTAATTGAATATTTGTCTGATCATTAATTGTATTCTATTCTTTGTGTTTATCTTTTTCATTAATAATTATTGATATTGAAATTAATAAAAACAATTGAACCAAGTTAACGTTAATTACGCAAACGTTGACTTGACTTGAATCAACACTAATAATTCCTGATTGCGAACCTTGGATTCACAATAGTCTAGTCTAAGTTTCCCTATTTACACATAACCTTCTAGACTATATATCTAGACTAAAACATGACTTCAACAAAGTAAAATATATTTTGTTCACACAAAATATATTTATTAAAATAAAACTCCTAGTCATCTAAATCTTCAATGTCTCGTCTCCGTTCTTCGTCTCCAACTTGTCGTGTTTGACTTTTTTGTTGACTTTGACCATGACTTTGACTGTGTTGATAATATAGACTATCTTGTATAGCTCCAACAATACTCCCCCTTAGTCTATTATTATCAACATCTTCATACGAAATCAACACCGAGAAGTCAACAGTAGAAAGATCTTCACTTTGAATCTTTCGGAATTTGATAAGAAAGATTATTCATCTCATAAAGTCCCCCTATTTATGTGATCCCCCTTTTTGAGTGCATCCTTTGTAAGGATAATGGAACAGCTTTCCGAAATCTCTAATCTTGAGTGCTTCCGAGAATGTAGGAAGAGGATTCCTAGCTCGGTATCTTCTGCAAACTTGAGGAACAGGTTCTCTAATCAGGTACACTGCTCAACTGATGATTGGCCATCACTTACAGCGAATATTTGAAACACATTCACAAATACAATCTCGACATTTCTAATTAGATCATTTCATTTTAACAAATAAACTCGTACTTATTTGTTCTTTAAAACAAGCGAACCCGTGTTCGGTTGTACACAATTTCTGTAAAATGTATGAAAATTGATAAAATTGTAACAGCATCATATGGAAGACCTAAAAGAAATTCTGAAATGAAAATTTTGTATAATTTTTATTTTTATTATATACATTTATTATAACATTTTTTTATCTATTAATTTTTTTTATAACCGAGAACTGAATCGATCATAAGATCATATACTCAAGCCATATCTTTTTTATTATATACATTTATTATAACGATTGTTGATATGTTTATCCATTTAAACCCATGCCCTATCTTTTTCGACAAGCAACAGATGATTTGTTAACGATTGCTGATATGTTTGTCCATTTATTTGTTTTTTAAAACAAGCGAACCCGTGTTCGATTGTACACAATTTCTGTAAAATGTATGAAAATTGATAAAATTGTAACAGCGTCATATGGAAGACCTAAAAGAAATTCTGAAATGAAAATTTTTTATAATTTTTATTTTTATTATATACATTTATTATAACATTTTTTTATCTATTAATTTTTTTATAACCGAGAACTAAATCGATCATAAGATCATATACTCATGCCATATCTTTTTTATTATATACATTTATTATAACGATTGTTGATATGTTTGTCCATTTAAACCCATGTCCAATCTTTTTCGACAAGCAACAGATGATTTGTTAAGGTTCTATTAAGTACCTTAGAATGCTAGTACCCTAAAATCATTTGGCAAAAACCCTCACCCAACCTCAGGATTTCTTGAATTTTTTTACGATCTTTACAGAATAAGCCATGTGCAATAGTGTGTAAGTGATTATCAACAAAATATTGCATTCTATGATGAATTCATCATTTAGATGATTTGACACAACTTATACCAAAATGGTGAGTGCTCCAGGTCTATACTCACGTATAACAAAGTAGATGACCATTTAATCATGTGCCAATAAGAGCTCCAGGTCAGTACTATCGTACAACAAAGGAAATCATCACTCCAGTTTAGTACTCCGTACAACAGAGGAGATTAGCAAAAACACAAGACACATAAATACACCAAACATGATTCAAAGATATAGCTTAAACGAAAATTGTTAATCTAGGATAATCACACTCAAATCATGAAGATTATAGATCAAAATATGATAATCACATTCAAAACCCCTTTGATCTTTAATTACATTGCTAATAATGTGTTTACAAGTAATCCCTCAATCTATTGGTCATCCAACCATTTCCCTAATTCTAATTACAATTAGGCTATTTATAGTCTAGTCTAAGTTTTCGTATTTACACATAACCCCCTAGACTATATAACTAGACTAAAACATAACTCAAACAAAGTAAAATATATTTTGTTCACGCAAAATATATTTATTGCAATAAAACTCTTAGTCATCTAAATCTTCAACGTCTCGTCTTGGTAATTCGTCTCCAACTGTCGTGTTTGACTTTTGTGTTGACTTTGACCGTGCCTTTGACTTTTGTTGACTTTTACTGTGTTGATAAATATAGACTATCTTGTACAGCTCCAATACCCGTTTTCATTTTAAATATTTATAAACTAGGGGGAAAAGTATGCTCATCCTTTTTATGTTGTGAACTTATTTAATTTTTAGGACTGTTGTGTATATCGTTTTGTAAGTATATATCTGGTACATGTATGAGTTAGTTGTGTGGTGATTTATTCACAACTATTTAACTCCGGTGTTTGAGCCGACAGACAGGTATTGATACTACTTTTTGGTTGACACCCCACCCTTGTTTGATAGTATACTAGTTGGGATTGAAAGTGGCCGGGCAGGGTGAATTTTGACTTTTCTGTTGACTTTGACCGTGATTTTGACTTTTGTTGATTTTTACTGTGTTGATAATATAGCCTATCTTGTATAGCTCCAATACCTGTTTTCTTTTTAAATATTTATAAAATAGGGGGAAAAGTATGCTCACCCTTTTTATGTTGTGAACTTATTTAATTTTTAGGACTATTGTGTTTATCGTTTTGTAAGTATATATCTGTAAAAATGTACGAGTTAGTTGTGTGGTGATTTATTCATAACTATTTACCTCCAGTGCTCGAGCCTACGGACAGGTATTGATAGTACTATTGGGTTGACGCCCCCACCCTTGTTTGATAGTATACTAGTTGGGACTGATAGTGGCCGGGTACGGGCCCGAGGGTGAATTTGTTCTGACAAGTTATGTGTGTACATCGTAGGTTTAGTTGTGATGCTCATGTTTACATGTGATATTATGTTCTTATAACTGTATGCACTCATGTCCTACAAACTTTTACACAACAACAAGTTTTGTTTATTATATAAACCTGTGAACTCACCAACAATATGTTGACCTTTTTGAGCATCTCTTTTCAGGTGACAATCATTGAGGATAGCTAGAGACGGTGCCTTAGCGACGACCCTAGGATTGCATTATTTAAACTTATTGGATTTTTTGACATTTGTGTGTTATTACATTTATTATTCATTTTTTGTCTACTTGTTCCCAGATTGTGGGATATACATTTCTTTGGTCTATTTGGCTATGTTTGTCGTGGAATTGACTAACTCGACACAAGTCTCCATTTGTGTCCGGTAACGTCAGGACATGTGGATTATTCATTATTTAATGAAATCTCTATTAACTAACAATGTGTCATGACGATCTTGTCCGTTACATCCTCGTATTTCCGCTATAAACGGGGGTGCGACAACATATATACGTATATAGATATAGATACGTATATATACATATATATGTGTGTATATATACACGTGTATATATATATATATATACGTGTGTGTGTATACGTATATATAAACGTGTATATATATTCGTATATATATATATACGTATATATACACGTGTATATAGACGTGATATATACACGTGTATATATATACACGTGTATATATACACGTGTATATACACGTGTATATATACGTGTATATATACACGTGTATATGATACGTGTATATATACACGTATATATATACGTGTATATATATACGTATATAAATATACGTGTATATATACACACACATATATATATGCGTGTATATTTACACGTATGTATACATGTATATATATACGTGTATATATACACGTATATATCTACTTATGTATATATATACGAGTATATATACACGTATATATAGACGTATATATATACACGTATATATATACGTGTATATATATATACGTATATATATATACCAATATATATACACGTACATATATACGTGTATATATATACGTTTACATATACACGTATATATATATATATATATATATATACATGTATATATATACGTGTATATATACATGTATATATATACGTATATATATACACGTATATACGTATATATATATACACGTGTATATATACATGTATATATATACGTATATATACACGTATATATACGTATATATACACGTATATATATACGTATATATACACGTATATATACATGTATATATATATATATACACACGTATATTATATACACACGTATATATACGTGTATATATACACGTATATATACGTATATATATACGTACACGTATATATACATGTATATATATACACGTGTATATATATACGTCTATATAGACGTATATATACACGTAAGCCGAAAAACATGAACTTTTTTATCTGGAGACACTGAAAACACTGTTTTACCAAAAAGATGGTGTTTTTTGAATGAAAAACGTGAGCTTTACACCCGGAACGATTAAATCACACCCAAAATCATGAGCCAAAGCTCTAATACCACTTGTTAGGACCGTTTAGATACGGAGTACTAACTGATTCTTCGCGTATACCAACTCAAATAGTGCGGAATCCTATTTGATTGGCGATCCAATCACGGAGAACACAGTTAAGATCAATCTAACGATTAACGAAATATTATGAATGATTAGAACACGATCAACTGTGATCTATGAACTTGGAACAGGTGTTCTTGAGTCTTTGGAGGGCTAGGGTACGATTATGTGCTTAGGTATTCGAATTGTTATATTTTTCTACAAATTAGGTGGTATTTATAGGTTAGGGTTTTCCATTCGTACGATTGAACCATTAGCATGGTTCAGTTGTGCGACCGAAGCATGCAAATGATCCATCCGCACGACTGAAGGTCCAGTCGTGCGACTAAGTCAATCTTACGTCACAATCGTCTGACTGATCCAGTCTCCTAGTTCAGTCATGCGACTGGTCCATTAGCATGAAGTATTCATGTGTATGGTCCATTAGCATGGTCCATTCGCATGAGAACTTCACACGATTAAGTTTGAACATGTTTCTCATTCATTATTGACTAAGAATTATGTAAACAACCACAAACCTATATAGTTAGTTTAATATGCGTTATCACACCATAAACAATGAAATATTAAACATTGTATGCATCAACCACACATTGCATTTCATTTATACCCATTCAATTACATATATCTAAGACATGAAAGACATTTTACATTAAGCTCCTAAACTAGGTACACATAACTCCCCTTTGGACCAAGTTTACATCAGTGTCTAACATTCTTCATCAACTCATCAAAATTCTTGTACTTTTCCTCTCTTGTAACTTCGGCATTTATCTCAAACGGGAATCAAAGTCGTATAACATTTTGAAACTAGAGGGCTTGTAAAATGTCTTGTGAATCATAGAATAGTGACCACTTGTATAATATGTACACATCATCAGCAGACAAGTTAGTCAGCATATTGGGTCAAATACCCGAATAGTATCCATTTGGCTCTCCTTTTGCAAGACTATAATAGCTTCACCTGTTCTCCAATCGTAGTACCACCACTTGAAGTGTGGAGTGAAGTCTTGTGGCATTTCCCTTAGAGGGATTCTTGACATTGTGCTCAGAGGACTCCACTATAGCACTATCTTAGGCTTTCCAATAATGGAATCAACTTTAGATCTTGTAATATACCTCGTCGGTTGTTGAAGAGTCTTTAGATCATGTGGGAATCTTAAGTACTCTATGTTGTTTTCTCTCATCATTGCATACACATTCAAATACTCAAAATAAGCCCATCCGATGATCTAGCCTGACACCTGTAAGTGCTTTTTGACTTTGTATAACTTGGTGTAGAAATTTGGCTTCTGTGCAGTACGCATGGCTCGGATCTTAGCAAAATAGGCCGCCTAATCAGCCTTTTTAATGCTGACATAGGCGTCTGAGGCTTCGGCTTGACCCTCATTCTTCTCGGACTCTTTCTCTATCTATTCTAGCTTTTCAAACGTATCACTGACGAGAGTATCACCTAGATTGGGGACTGCATTTCCCTCTCTATCAGCATACTCTGGATAATGATCAGCGGAGACGTCCTCGATCTCGATTTCATCTATGTCATTGAGCTCATCATCACTTGTAACTTCAAAAGTAGGGGCGTCCTTAACAATCTCGTCCAGATTGAGCCGGAACATCTCAGCAAGCTATTCATCAGTAAGGTCATGAATGATTTCTCCTTCTTCAGGAATATAGCTTACTGACCTTCTGACAATACCTTGCAAATCAAGAATCATTGTAAGTTGAGACTTGATTTGCTGAAGGGGAGTAATATCATACTCATTTTGCTGAGATGATTGATCTACTTGATTTAAACATGTAACACAACAATTGTTAGTAATTAATCAAGACAATCAAACATTTGATAAAGATGTATAAACATTAATTACATAATATTAATACAATATTCAAGTACAAAAGTTTTGAAATACATAAATATCTAATCATTACTTTTGCCCTAAATAGCAGGCACGTCAGTAGGTGGGACGGAAGATGAGGCTCCTTGGTCTTGATTTCTCTTTGTACGTCTCTCTTGACCTTGAGCTGAGGTAGATGCAGCTGCATCTCCTTCATCATCATCATCATCATTCTGCCTTTTCCTTGCCTTTTCCTTCATCATCATCATCATCATCATCTTCATCATTATCATCATCATCATCCCCTTCTCTTATCTTCAGTAGCTCGTCCTTTGATCATTTGAGCTTGAGCATGATGGTCTTGTTAGATGCTTCCAACTCCCTAATCCTCTTAGCTGATTGGTCATTTTGCTCCCAGAGTTGGGCAATTTGCTGAGCTTGTTGTGAGATCTACTGTGCTTGGGTAGCGTTTAGCTCCACAAGCTGACGTAGTTGGGCAACCTTATCTTCATCAGCATCCAACAGCTACAGCACCATACGGTTAAGTGCTGACAGTTGTTCCTCTACCCCAATGGGAGGTAAAGATGATCCTGCGGTGAATGTTGGGTGGGATGATGGTCCGGCTTGGTGGCTGGTGGTGATAGTGGTGGTATGGTGAATATGGGTGGTGGTATATGAGTGGGTGCTGAAGGGTAGGCTGTAGTGGTGGTGGAAGGGTGTGTGGTAGTGATGGTGGGTGGTATGGTAGTAGTGGTGGAGGGTGTGGTAGTAGTGGTGGTAGGAGTGGTGGATATGGGTGATGTGGTGGTGGTTGTGGTGGTGGTGGTAGAGGTGGTGATCACAGTGAACCTTGGCCTCTTCCCCTTTTTCCCATAGGGTTGAGCCATTCTCTTTCTCCTCGAGCCCTTGGATCCAGTGGCTCCCCCTTGGCTTCTGGGCTGCTCTAGGGTGTAAGATGGATCACTAGTTGCCTCCCCAGACTCACCCTGGGATCCACCTACCACCCTAATCCCCCTCTCGGTGGTAACCACTCTACTGCCCACCGTTTGAACTAACGGCTCCTCATCAGTCTCCACCTCCTCATCAAGACAAAAGTCCTGATGGAATCCTATCATATCAGCTCCTGCGTGGGTGGATGGTGGAGATGTAGCCTCTATGGTAATGGCCCTAGTTTGGGTGGGGCCAGTATCTCCACCATGACTACTGTCATCATCATCAGAGTCATCGAATGGGAGCACAATCGGCTCAGAGTCAGAGTCACTATCATCGTGACGCCACTTCCTCTTCGTTGGCGCCATGTAGTCCTCTCGGGCTAGATGCCCAAATAACCTCCTTACCGGGGGCTTCACCTGCTTCCCCCGGTATACCCCCATCCTTCCTAGGGTGGTATCATTCATCAACTCTAGGATAAATGCGTCCTATTTCTCTTTAGGCAATGAAGGAAGCTTCTGGTCTGTGATTATTTGTATGAATCGGGGGTACATGCAGATGCCTTCCTTGCTTTTGGCCTCTATGATCTCCACCAAGTAGGTGAAGATCATGCTCGAAAAGCTGAAAGGATGATTCAGAATCAGAGCCATATAGGCATTTTGAATTTGATCAGAAAGCTCATAAAAACCTCCCTTCCTCGAGGCTATACATCTCAATAGCACATGGGCTACGTATTTGAACTTGGGGCACAGGTTGCTCTTGTTGAGCACACCTGCGTTGATATCCCCCGAGTACTTAGCCCGAAGAAAGCATCCACGAACTATCAGCGGATGTAGTCTGGTGGGGTAATCGCTAACGTCTCCCAACTCTAAGACTTTCCTTAGGTCCTCATCACTGATGTCAATGGCCTGGCCAAAGATAGAACTCCTAATCTGGTGAGGCTCCGAGGACCTATCTACAATAGCGCTTTTCCAGAAAGCCTGTTGTATCGACATGTATGGTGTGCACGGGGTAGAGATTGCCCTGAAGATCCTCGATCTCCTCAGAAATGAAATAATGCCCACGAACTTGGGCATGTTCCAGGATTTCAAGTCAAGATGAGCACATATGTTGTGCTTTGTGCTCATCGTCCACCGACTCGCCATGTTGCTGTAACACAAGATAGATAAACATTAGAGTGTGTATTACTGAATGACAGATGAATTTATTAGACTTGAATCCTTCTGTTCTGTCATGCGAATGGACAATGCGACTGAGTCTGTGTCGTGCGATTGCCCTCAATCGTGCGATTAAGGTAGCAACTGGGCTTAGTCGTATGCTTTCCCATGCGGTTCACACTGTCGTGCGACTAAACTTAATCGTATGGTATAGTCGTGCGATTGTGCCAATCGCCCAGCTCAGTCGTGCAATTGAAGTTCATCAGTAAGCCCATTCGTATGACAGTCTGTGTGTCCATTCAAATTTAAATCTTGAGCAAAACTTTATTTTAGACGTTGTGGTTTGGCTCATTAGACTCGCAATCGTTCCCATTAACCTCTAACACATTTTAAGTTTGAAATTTACTTACTTTGAAGGGTTATTTAGTGAACTGAGTTTTGGATCCTTTTAGTGCTAAATTGCGTCGAATTAGGGCATGATTCGATGATTCTTTGAGTGGATGACGCTGCACATTACCTGTATAATCAAGCGAGATCGTTAAAAGCAACAGTAATCAGTCTATAACAGTAAGTCAAGATTTTGGCAGCGTAAGGATACAATCGTGCGATTTGGGGGTGATTTTGAAGTGATGAGTGACTGGGACCGACTCCCCCTCTATTTATACTAGGTTTTCCTCTAGTCATGCGACTGAACCTAGTCGCACTTTTGATTTGTGCGACTGAGGGTCAATCGTGCAACTGGCACAGTCGGTCACCTTCAGTCGTGCGACTAGGTGTCAGTCGTGCGACTGTCTCATTTGGTCACCTCCATTCATGAATTGGTTCATTCTTGTGATCCAATCGTGTGAATTTACTCATGCTTATGGTCCAATCGCACGTTTGGTCCATGCGTGTGGGTAAATCGTGCGATTGGGATCATAGGTATAGTCCAATCGTACGACTGGTCCATACTCCTGATCCAGTCGTGCGAATGGCTCATACTTATTTAGTTTGACCTTATGACCATTCATACACTTAACTCTTTTACATATTGATAAGACATTTCAACCATTAATCATCTCAGACATCACCATATTAATTTAGAAAATTGTTGACCACCTCAGACTTGATCCGTTTAATAACAAAGTAGTTTGTCACCTCAGACGTGACCCTTTTACATTTGAAAAACGCCATTAGTCTCCTCAGACGTGACCCATTTAGTGAGTGATTCCCAGATTGACTTTCGATGCGTAGTTTAACATTTACCTACTAACGTAACTGAAATTAACTGAATTAAACAACTGAAATTAAAACAAACTAAAAACATATTTTTTTGTATTTTTGTGTGAGGTTAAAATCCTAAGATAAGTATCTTCCAGATTTGTCTTTCTGGACAGTACAACGTCTAGTTATTTTGATCATAACTGGAACAATTCAGTATGGAATCATAAAGGTTTATCAAATCATTTGGAAAATTTTACCAAAACCTTTTGATGCTAGATTCTTGTTTTCATCGAGAGTCATTAGCAAGTTTAGGAAATCATACTAGTGCTACAAGATGCACACAGTGGTTTTGACTTTTAAGAGTTGCAACCATGATGATTGTCTGTATACTTGTACTTTTAAATCCATACACCGATTTTTGACACCCACTGGTGATGATGTCAGCATACTTGTCCTCTTAAATCCATACACCAATTTTTGACACCCATTGGTGATGATTTAAGGTTAATTATTTCAACAAGCATTTGTGGATCCCACGCTTATATGGTAATCAACGTTCCTCAGGAGATTTTTGAGCGGTCTACAAGTAGTATTCAAGAAGAAACTATTATATAGCTTTCAAAGAGATGCTAAGCCTCAGGTCAGTGCCACCGCACAACAGAGAGGCGCAAACAATAATGAATTCTAGAATATTTAGGTTATGCTTATCCTCAGGTCAGTGCCACCGCACAGTAGAGAGGCACACTACCTATCTTCTTGTTTGAGCAACTATATTCTTTTTGCACAGATCGCACCAACAACATAGGTTATTAGGTTGATTTCTTTTTGCAATTTTCATGTGCTTTGCTCATTTTTATGATCATCCGCACACATTTGTGGCGTTTATTTTTCTCGACACCCCTTATTGGAACTTCGTTGATTGTGTTAACCAGGGATAAGATGATAACCCACAACTTGTTGAACAACTTAGTTTGAACTTGAAATCACAACGAGGTCTACTTATCTATTGTGTTGAATCTACCGACAAATCATCTAATGGTCTAGCAACCTCTAGGTCTACTTTCTCCTTGTTACCTTAGTAGCAGCTAGTTTTACTATCATTTTTCCTTTTATGTTGCTTAGACTTCTCAAACTTATACTTCGAATTTTGCATCTTAAACAAATTCATTCAAATAAAGTCCCAAACTCTTTGTTCCTGTGTACTATCATTTTCCATAGGCCTTGAATCAGTATCACATATACGATCTCATTTCTATTAGCTAAACTGTCCTCCTCCCTCGTTTTTTTAGTACTGAAATTAAAGCAACTAATTTAATACTAATTTAACCTATTCTCCCCCTAAAATTCTAAAACCGAAAATGTTTTTACGTTTAGAATATTAATAGGCAAAGAAATAAAATAAAATAAAATAAAATAAAATAAAAAATAAAAATAAAAATTGAATCTACTTGTCGGACTAAGTACTGTCATCGTCTGAAATCACTTCACTTTTTGTTTTAACTTCGTTGACCTCTAACAGATATAAAAAACGTGGTTTATCTTAATTTTAACAACATCGATTAAATTATTTTCAAAACAATCACGTATAAAGTGATATTTAATACCGATGTGTTTGGTCTTAGGATGTTGGACCGGATTTTTAGTTACGGCTATAGCAGTAGAATTATCAACAAATATATGAGTGTTAGAGAATTTCAAACCGTAGTCCCACATTTGCTGTTGAATCCAGATGATTTGTGAACAACAGC
>BJCM01265383.1:0-15284 GCA_018326385.1 Flaveria bidentis
CATCACAGTAAACCACAAAATCCTCACTTCCTTCAGGTAACGCTAATATCAGTGCACTACAAAGTTTCTGCTTCAACAACTGAAAAGCAGCTTCCTGACCCTCACCCCATTTATAGGTTGTTCCTTTATGGGTCAAAGCTGTGAGATGTTGAGCGATTTTTGAGAATCCCTCAATGAAACGCCGATAGTATCCTGCCAGACCAAGAAATTGCCTTATTCACTAGGTGTCTTGGGTACCGACCAGTTCCTTATCGCCTCAATCTTTGTAGGATCCACATGTATTCCCTTTTCGTTAACAATGTAAAAAAATTGCACCTCACGAATCCAGAAGTCGCACTTAGAAAATTTGGCGTACAACTGTTCCTTTCTAAGTAGCTCCAAGATTAAAAGTAGGTGTTCCTCATGTTCCTCCTTGGTCCTTGAATAAATCAATATGTCATCAATAAACACGATAACAAACTAATCAAGGTAGGTTTGCACACATGGTTCATGAGATCCATGAACAGTGGTGGTGCATTTGTCAACCCAAAAGGCATGACCAAGAACTCGTAATGACCATAACGAGTACGGAACGCAGTTTTAGAGATGTCTTCCTCACGAACTCTCAGTTGATGATAACTAGATCTCAAATTAATTTTCGAATAATAACTTGATCCTTGAAGCTGATCAAATAGATCGTCGATACGAGGTAAAGGGTATCGGTTCTTGACTGTGACCTTGTTCAATTCTTTATAGTCGATGCACATCCAGAATATACCATCTTTCTTCTTAACAAAGAGAACAGGTGCTCCCCACGGTGATGAGCTTGGTCGAATAAACCTTTTATCCAACAGCTCCTGAAGTTGTGTAGATAATTCTTGCATTTCGTTCGGTGCTAACCGGTAAGGTGCTCTCGCAATTGGAGCAGCTCTGGGAGTCAAATCAATTTGAAACTCGACTTCGCGATGAGGTGGTAGTCCAGGAAAATCCTCTGGAAACACCTCTGGAAAGTCACGTACCACCAGAATGTCTTCTATCTTCTTTTCCTCTTGTTGCTGGTTAGAGACGAGAGCTAATATGGCTAAGAGGCCCTTGCGTAGCCACTTCTGAGCCTTCATGAACGATATGATGCCTATCACAGCACCACTCTTCTCGCCCTTAATCGAAAGCGTTTCCCCATCTACCATGGGAATACAAATGACCTTCTCATGAAAAATCACCTCTGCTTGCTTCTCAGACAGCCAGTCCATGCCTACGACCACATCGAAACTTCCAAGAGTAACAGGCATAAGGTCAATGTCAAGGGTATGACCAACGAGTTCTATTTTGCAATTCTTAAGGATATGCGTAACAGAGATTTGCTTACCATCAACCAACCCTACAACATACTTTGACTCTAAGACAGAGGGCATATCACTTAAGAGACTACAAAAGTTAGTAGAGATAAAACTCCTATCGGCTCTAGTGTCAAACAATACAGTAGCAAAATGACCATTAACAGTAAATTTACCAGTAACAGTAGTGGGATCGTTTAGAGGTTCACCTGAACCCATGGCAAGGGCTCTCCCTTTGGCTCCACCATTGTTGTCACCATTACTACCATTGTTGTTATTACCACCACTTCCGTTTCCATTCCCATTTCTTTTCAGTTGAGGACATTTTTTCTTGAAATGCCCTTCCTTTTCACACTCAAAGCAACCCTTTGGTGTTTCATGGGGTTGTTGAGGCTGTTGAGGTTGTTGAGGCTGTTGAGGTTTCTTCATCGGTTCTCCACAACAATCCTTTGCCGCGTGTCCAACCTTCCTACAACGCTGGCATAAAAAACTATCACACCTGCCAGTGTGGTCGTAGTTGCACCAATTGCACCTTGGATTCTTCCCCATGTATCCACTTGGTCCTTGAGATGATGAAGATGATTGGTTGAAGTTGAGATTGTTATCAAACCGTCTATTTTGTTGATGCTGCTGAGGTTGACGTTATTGGGGTTGATTGCCAGATGACAATCCTTTGCTAGCATTGTTTTCCCACTTGCATTTGTTGTCAGGCATGCTTACCACAATTCCCCGCTTGGGTAACTTCCCTTACTCCACAGCTTGGTCAGTGAGCCTATAAGCCAGTCGTATCACCTGTTGAATAGTAAGGAGATTTGCAGCAGTCACCATACTCTGAAACTCTGGAACTAAACCACGCAAGTATAGGTCAATCCGTCAGCTCGGCGGGTTAACCATGCTAGGACAAAGTGTAGCTAGCTCATGTGACCTAGTAGTGTAGGCTTCGATGTTGGATCCATCCATCTTCAGTTGCCAGAACTCAGCTTCCAGCTTTTGAACTTCATCATGTGGACAGTATTCCTAGGTCATCATCGTCTTGAATTCCTCCCACGACAGCGCATTTACCATTGCCTAGCCAAGCATATGCACTTGCGCATTCCACCACATGAGTGCTGCACCTTCCAGTGTTCCTGTAGCATACTTCACCTGATCCGGCACTGGGCAGTTGCATTTGGCGAAAATTGACTCAGTTTTCTCAAACCATCTTACAAGCCCTACAGCTCCCTTGGCTCCACTGTAGGTATGCGGCTTACAGTCCATGAACGCTTTGTACGTGCATCCAGGCGGTCCTGTATTCACGTGTCAGGGTAAAGGAATCAAACTGAAAGGATTAATCACCTAATGGAATATTCATGTAAATGATGACTAGTATCATCGTTTACCTCCAAACCGTGCATGCTTTGTGTTTAATACCACTTGCCCGTGTTGGTTTATTAACGCAGCCAGTTCAGCTGGGGTCATGTTCACGTTGTTGGCGCCACGTCCACCATCACACCCTCAGCCACATCCACGTCCTCTGCCTCTGCCATCCATTTTTCACTTTACATTCACAAATACCATAACGAGTAACATCTAATATATTAATCCCATTGAAGTATAGTAAATAATAAGAAATAATGTACAGTCACAACCACAACATTTATAACCAAAATGATAACTTATCATAAACAATTTTTAAGTAACTCACAAAATATCCAATCAATATCAAAATTTAAGTTTTCAGTTGTGTGGGAAACAACCCTTTCAACATAGGTTTAAAAAAACACTATGCAGTCAAAGTCATAAGAATAAAGAGAATCAATCGAACAAAGCTGATCCATCACTTTCTTCACCATCTGGGGCTTCTTTTGGTTCTTCCTCAGGGTCTTCATCGGGGTCTTCGGCAAGTGCAGGGTTGTCCTCGATTTGTAGTGCTGCGATTTGTGCTTCCAATCCGGTTAGTCTGCTCCCGACGCCCACATTATGGAGATCCTGCTCGCCCATACGCTCAATAAGATCCATCACTCTACCAGTCATCTTGAAATTTCCTTTGATAAACATCGACACCCGCTCCTCAATTATGGCCATCTTTATCCGTAATCTATGCATATCATCCTTAAGTGTGGAGTTCTCATCTGTGAGCACTCCAACTCGTCGACGCTCAGTCTCAAATGTCGTAGTCAATGCCGCCACGACCTGCTCAAGGGGTACATCTAAAGATGGGAGAATGGGTGCTGCAGAAGTAGTTGTTGACCTAGTCCTAGGTCTAACAGTGGCTGGCTTCGGAACACGCTCTCTACGAATCACGTGGTCTATACAAGCCAGGTAATAACTCCAATCTCATGGGGGTCGCGCTCAGGTGGCAAAAATGGTTGATCCCAGTCTATCTCACCATGAGGGTAGGGATGTCGTGGCCAGTAATACACTCGGTAAGGTATGGGTGGATGGGACTCAGAATGAGCATGCCTTTTTCCCAAAACTTGGGATGATGATGCCATGCTGCAATGCATGTGATGTATATGCCAATGAGTATAGTAAAAGGCTAAGTCAGGAGTAACTAACTAACTATGTTCGGTTATAGACTAGTGTGTATGCAATCTAGTTCTCTATTACCAATAGCTCTGATACCAAACTATCACACCCTCAAAATCCACATGTGGAGTTTTACCGCGAGGCGTATGAACAAACCAGGATCACAGTCACTAGTTACTCAGAACGACACTATATGCCACATTCAAAACAAACCAACCAAAGTTTAAACATTTAAAACCATGCGGAAGCGTTTTGCAAATAAGACAAACCCAAAGTAAATAAATGCACAATATGGTAAAACACGCGCCATCCCAATGTTTAAAACCCATATATAAAAGATAAACAAATGTGTCTATGAAATAACGCCTTAGGATGCATGCTGGACCCGTGTTGTGCTCCTAATGGCAAGCTGAGTTAACGACCTGAGAATAGCATACTAAAAATGTCAACACAATGGTTGGTGAGTTCAAGAGTTTGCGTTTATCACAAATATTAACAGTTGTATAACATAAGAAGTGTATTGAAATAGATAGCTAATCTATATTCACAAGTAATAAACATAGTGATTTCACGATCGAAGCTGACTGTGTTGCGTTTGTTGCCTCCCGTCACGACTTACCAGGTCATGACGATGTTTGTGTTTAGGACAATATTGCACCCGTTTGACCTCGAGTCGCACAGGTGGGGCTCGTCGCACCCAATAGTACTACCCAAGATTTCCCGCTAGTTACCATTATTAACGATCCGAAAGTGTGAGGACTTTTCAAGGTATTTAGCACTATGTTAATACATACACAACTTATAATAATAAAATAGCGTTTGAGTACAAGTATGCTACCTCCCCCAAAAGAAGGATTATAAAAATAGAGGGGCATGAACTCACCTGGTGTATAATGATAACGAATAAAGAGACTCGTGATAGATGCAAAGACAACCCTTCAAAGGTTACCTAGAACACACAAGTACATAAGTGTACACATAAAACTTAACAACCCTAGGTTAACCTAGTTGACCCGTTTGACCCGTTGGTGACATATTAGATGAAATATTGTTTAATCATGCAAATCAACTTATCATACACGAATATCATGTAATTTATCCATGTGCATCACATCATCAACCCAAGTTCTACCTAGGTCATCATACCATATTAGATCATCATACACTCATGCAAATCTCAAGTAATCATCATGCTCAAATATTATAAATACATCACATCAATCAATTCATACGTGAAGTCTAATCATGCACTACATCCCATGTGAAGTCACCCACGACCTCACATCCTAAGCCCTGCAATCCTACTAAGTAGGGGCCTCGGATTCGCATGTGTATATGACAATCATAACCACATTACTAGCATATATAGTGACAACCAAATTTCAAACCCAATCATGATCTCCTAATCACTAACCATAATTCATCATCATGTATGATCATCAAAATCTATACTTCATACATGATCAACCAAGCATCCATACAACTCAATTACACCTTCTAACACAACAAACATCATCCACAATCATTCCAACATGATCTTAACATCATAAGAATGCCCAAATCATCACATCCATAGTTCTACAAAAATAAAGTTTCCTTTTTGGGAAAGTAATACCCAAAAGTAGTCTAGCATCCAATTCAACCATAATTTCAACAATTATATACCTAATCAGGTTTATAGAATTCATTCTAACATGCTAATCACCTCCAAAACATCAAAATTCTCAACATCATACACAAAAGTTTCTACTTTTAGTAAGTCATGATCAATATCACAATTTCATGGATTTTCTTGTACAATCCAATAAACTAACATCTAAGCATTATATCTAACATCTTATTATCATCAAATCATGAATTCTAAGAACATAAAGTTTCCTCTTATAGCAATGTATGAACTAGATAATCAAACCCTAGATTTCTTGCATAAACAACATTCATACAACCTAACTAACATCATATTAACATCTAACAATCATCAATTTCATATAATCATCATCAATTTCGGATTAGGGTTCATCTTGATTCAAAATCTATGAACAACATGACAAGACATACCTTTAAACGTGTAGAATCAAGAATTGGACTTGTAAAACAACTTGTAACATTTTGAATCGACCAAAATTGACTTGTATGTGTGTTATGGATCAATTTCACAAGAATGAGGGTGGGGGTGGGGGTTTCGGCCGCAAATGGGATTTGGGAGGCTAGGGTTGGGTTAATTATGGTAATATTTGATTAAAAAGGTATTTACAAAATAACTCCTTTAATTATATTTTATAAAAAATAATCTTTCTAATACTTTTTAAATAGTTTTTAACTACTAAACACAAGTATTAATAACCAATAATAATAATCCTAAACATTACAACAAGTCACACAACACATGAAACAGTTTGTCATGTTATCGCGTAAAATTTATAAAACAAACATTTAAAATTCTATAAAATCATGAACCACATAATCAAAACTAATAATCAACATTATTAATTAGATTATTATTGTTTGTCATAGATTATTATTATTAAGTCACCAACGTTTATCGACAACTAGTGTGTGCTCACGACACGTGTATGCAAGACTTAACGGAACCAATGTTCATCGACATCTAGTGTGTGCTCATGACAACTAGTGTGTACTCACGACAACTAGTGTGTGCTCGTGACACGGAAAATTACCGGATGTCATAAATAAGAGGTCCTTCGTAGACTCATTACACTAATGGGGCCAAAGAGATCCATATGTAACAAGTGTATGGGAGTAGTGATGGAGTTTCTTTCCCTTGGCTTGTGGGATACCTTGTGTTGTTTCCCTTTCAGGCATGCAACACAATGGTCATCTATTGTAAACTCTTTCTATGACATTCCAGTTACCAAATCATTTTTAATTAGTTTATTCATGTTCTTAAAGTTTACATGGCACATTCTTTTATGCCAAAAGAAAGACTCATTACTATTTGCTTTAGACATAAAGCATGAAACTTCTCATGAGGGAGATGTTTCTTGCAAGTCCATCTTGTACATGTTCCCTTTTCTGGGGGCTCTGAGCATGATATGCTCATGAGGAATGACCACCCAAGACTTGAGAACAATGCATTCATGCTCAGTAAAGAGCATGTTATGACTCTGATCACAAAATTGAGATACACTTTAAAGATTGTATCCAAGCTCCTTGACAAAGTTTACCTTCTCAATGCTAAGCTTACCATTTGTGACCTTGCCCCTTCCAGTAATATAACCACCAACATCTCCTCCAAAAGCAACTGGTCCTCCATCAATCTTTTCAAACTTTTAGAGTAGTGACCTATTGCATGTCATGTTCCTAGAACAGTCACTATCAATAACTCATATGTTTCTGTTTGTCTTTAGTTGTTTCTGAACAAAAGAGATGGTTAGTTACATTTGGAAACCTAAGCCTTATTGGTCTTGGGCTCATCAAAATGAATTTTGGAACCTTGTAGGTCGTTAGCACTTTAGATATTGAGCATCTACTTCAAAAACAATGCACATGTGAATCTTATGAACCTTTTTTACTTAAACTTTTGGGTGGAATACATACTCTTTAAAACTTTTTTATGGTGCAATATTACCTGTTCTTGTCCCCGAATATGAGTATAATCATTAACTACATAAGGAGTTGTGTGATTTGTGAATATTACTATTTAAGGAATCCTCCGCACACAATGAGCCCCTATAACAGGGAAACCCCCAATTGAGATTCAGTAATTATCATGTCACAAATTAGTGCAGATTAACCATGCTTAGCATGAAAGACTTAAGCCCATAACAATAAGGGGGTATGGGTTAGGGAATGTTTTAGCACTCAGGAGTGTAGTCAAGTCAAGATTTGATTGTGATACATTCTATCATGCACCAATAGTTTTGTTTTATTTACATATATCTATCTATGTTTTTAAATCTAATGCTATAAAAATTTGAGCTAACCAAATTTGTGTTGATATGTTTTGAGTATGTATTTGAGGTATTTGTGTGATTACAAGGGGGGAGTCTTGATTAGACTTCCTGAGCAATGGATTAATAACTTTGAGAACATGATTGTCTTCCCTTTGTAGATTAACTATAGAAGAATTGTACAAGAACTTAGACGAGCAATATAACCACACTACTATGAGTAGTAGATAGAAATAGCCCTACACCCTTTACTTTTGTTATAGTTACATATGACAAATTGTAATAGAATATACTTATTTTATTTTTATTTGTTTAAATCAATGTCTTATTTTTATTACATACACGGTTTCCGCTTTTTTGAAGTGTCACATATGTAGGGGTTTTAAGTTTATTAGATGTGGGCTTATGATTACTTGATTGGTAAAATTTCTAGATATGCTTCTTATACGTGGATTTATCATTTTTAATTTTTAATGGGTTGATTATTCACTTTTTAATTGGTTAAAATTCTAAAATGTTTAAATTACTTTTAAGCTTTAGGCATCAAACTTATTCGCAAGGTCATAATTTTTTTTTCACGGGTATGAGTTTGTCAACATAAAAAAATCATAGACGATGAGTCAGGTTCAAGTTGAATGTATGTAAGAGTTGATGTCACTAGAAAAAATACAACTATGGTCATCTAACCCCAGTAGGTCACCCTTCGTCTGATGTCTATTATCATGCCAATGATAGTGGCCGTTCCCCGTTATGTTCTTGTTGATTCACGTGGTATTCAATGGACTAACCTTCACGTGTTCAAACGAATTAGAAAAAAAAATATAGGATAAAAAATATTTTGAAAAGAATATGTTGTCTTTTTCTTTTGAAATACAAATTATGATTTCAAAACGACAAAAGAACCCTCGTTGGGTTAATCATGACTTGGAAATATGAACTAGAAAAGATACGGTAAATGTTATGGACCACTTTGTTGACTAAGAAAATTCAAATAAAAGTTATATAAATAAGAGACCCTAAAACTCTATACATGAAGCTCCAACTTAAGCACACAAGATTTTAACAAACCAATCCTAGATAGCTCATGAATAGCTCTACCCATTTAGACCTTTACTTCAAGGCTCAATGCGAGCATCTTGTACATTGTTCAAACGTTGGGACCAACTAGGCTAAACATCTGAATAAAAGGCAATCATGTTACGAATTAAGAAAAAATGATATTTGCAACAAGATACAATATGATATTACCAAAACTTCGGTTGATATTATACACGTTGTGCAAAAATTCTCAATGTATATCCAAGCATATTACAAAAGTTCATACGACAGGATACAAAACGAATCCTTTTATGACATGACAAAACCTGGCCCGACCCAGCCCGATCCAAACAAATGTTCCTCAGCTTCTCAGCACCAACCAACTGCAAACTTCACAAACACTAACCCCAACTTCAGCCGCCCTTCGTGGCTTATTTTTCCGCCTGCTTCCATTATGTCTAAACCCAACAGCTTTTGTTAACTCGAGCCCATTTGTTTCCGGCAGCACACCATTTTCATCTTCCACCATTTCTGTGCTTTCTTCAGACTCTAAAGATGGTCTCTTTCTCTTGTTTCCATTGTCTAATTGAGATTCAAGTTTAGTGCCATTTTTTTCAGTTAATTTTTCAGCTTCTTCTTTTTGGGCTTTTGTGGGTCGTCCTCTTCGTTTAACGGGTGGTCTTTCTTCTTCCCCGCTTAGGTCCTCGTGGTTGGTGATAACTGAGCTTTTCTTAGCTTTTCCTCTGCCTCTTCCCATTGTCAAAAGAAAATATACGGATATTTGAATGATTTGACGCGATATCTGCAAGACATATACAGATAATCATGCTTAGTTTTTGCAAGCATGTTGATTGTTTCGGAACCAAGTGTACATTGGTGTTTCAAAGCGACGGATTTGATGTTAAAGAATCATAATCAGACAATTAGCTGCCCAAAGTATATTGGATTTGTCATGCACTTGCAAAACTGATAATTATGACTTTAAACCGCAATAATCAGCCTAGTAAAATCATCCCAAAAAACACATATATATTTAGTATGCGCAAAACTAAGTGATAAATATGCATGAATCAAGATAAATATGTTTAGAACACACATTGCATTTAACCCTTTGTTTCCAAACAACCAACAAGTTTGTTGTTAAGAATGAAGTCTCAACTACAATGGTTTAAAATGTTCGTCACTCATGACTCACAACAAGATTACTAATAGCAAATAAACATAAGGTACAACATATGTGTGATATATACATACATACGAACGCACACACACGTAAGCGCACAAATAACAAATTTTAAGTAGAGAACCACATGAAGAATATAAGCAATTCTAGGCCAGATATAAGGAGAGAGACAAAGAGAGTGAATTTGCAGTTTTATAATTGTTTTATGAGGTTCTTGCACTACTTCACTTCAAATTGGTTACGAAGTGAACATCCATGTATGTGTGTGTGTAATCATCATTTATTTCACTCATTTCGAATTTGGTAAAGTGAAATTAAGTGAGACTTAAAACTATATCACAACAAATTTATTTCACAAGTGCAAGTTCAACTACTCACATTCATGGCTAGTGTCACCAACAACAAGTTAAACTCACATCAAGAAAATGCAACTTATGTGACAAACATATCCAATCCACCTTTAGATTTCATCAAAAAATAGTAAAAAGCAACTTGTGCAACAAGAATAAAGGACTAAAACACAAGTTTAGTCGCTTAGAAGTGTCATTCATTACAAAAGTATAAACCTTGATCTTCTTCATTATAATCTTCTTTGGCCCTAAGTTTAGCACAAGACTTAGATATTTAAGGTCAACGAAAACAAATCAGTAAATGCTTAAACAGTAAAACATGTGATTTGTTACTTTTTACTATATAAAGTTGATTAGAACAAGAACAGATTAAAATAAGAAACCCAAATATAATATCTTCAATCTTAGTAATGAATCTTTTCAAGTTAACATTTGAATTTTATGGCTATCATTCAACACCCATAAAACCTAACTAGATTCTGCAAACCGTAACATCTGAAATCAATAAACTTAATTGGATTCAACCTAAATACTGTAGTTCAAAAAAAATTAAATACACAAATCAAACTGATTTAAAAACCCAAATCAAAGAAAGCATCAATCCAATTAATAATGCAATCTTCCGATTGAATCTAACAGCATAGCAGAACAGAGAGTGAATGAATGAACACGTACCAGATGAAGCTGGACTGATAAGAAACAATCACCATTCAATCTTAGAAACAAAATCCCAATTCAGAAATTCAATTTACTCGATCGATTAATCAAAGAAACCAACAAAAACCCACAAAATGATGTGATAATGTGGTTCAAAGAGGGAGATTGTTGAAGTGAAAAAAACTAATGAAGGGTTGTGATGATTTCTGTTGATAGAAGGATTCGATCTGAATATGAAGAAGTGGTGAATCAGATCAGAAAGGAATGGAAGAAGATTGAGGAATTTAGGAAATGAATCGATGATTGTTGAAGGGAGGGAGGGGGGTTTATCCGTAGATATGAAGCAGAGAGAGAGAGAGAGAGAGAGAGAGAGAGAGAGAGAGAGAGGTTGTGAGTTGTGAGTAGTGGGAGTTAATAGAGGAGTGAAAGCCGTAGGAAGGAATTGTGGGCATTGACTATGGTAGAAATAGAGTAGAAACATTAATATATTACTTTTCTACCTTCAAGATAGTTTAACAAGATACGTGATTTAATAAAATATCTAATAACTGTGACAATAAAACATAAAATAAATGTTTATGATGTTTCAAAAGCAATCACAAAACCCTCCATAATCATCTTATCAAAAATATCGTTATCTATATTTTATAAATATCTATACTAATATATAATATAAATCTTTGAAACAAATTAGTAACTTTCCCTTTATTGTAAGACATCACATGAAAAAGTAATAGTTTATTTTTGTTTCTCTCTTTAAATTTCTTTTTTACTTGTTTTTTCTTTGATAAGAGTTTTTTTATTACTTTTTAACATATTTATTTTAATTGATAATAGTTTTTTCTTTAAATATATTTGTTTTAACTGATATTTATGTCCTATCAAATACCATATGTTCAGTAATAATATCATAACAATCTAATAACGAATCGTCAAATCATGTGTAAATATTAACTATCATTGTGACATACATATATAATTAAAATCATCAAAAACAAAATAACCCAAAAAACTATAATTGTGACATTCTCGTATACATTAAAAACCGAACCGTGAAAAAGCGCAGGTCTAATATGCTAGTCTATATTAATAATTGTCTATTAGACACATGCCATTTTTAAGATATCCACTTACTAGGATTTGAGCACATGTACTCATTACAATAAAAGTTACAAACTAGTATATATAAGTATAATTTCTTTAATAAATTTGCTTAATAAATGCCATATTACTATTATGTTAATTAAAGTAACTTTTTATCTAAAAATAAATAAAATGATCATCTAAACTTCTTATGCGACATGTTCTTTCTTTGTGTATCATCGTGCTTTTATGTATTAGGTCTTTATACAACCTAAACTATGATCCACATTTTCTTTGGTATCGTCTTTCTTTCACGTCTCAACAATAATTTTCATCACTTCAGGAACACCTAGGATGTTCATGCTCTTCTTATTGAACCGTTCCATATTTTGAGATGCTTTGTCCATTTTGAGATGCATGGGTCCTCCCTTAGGGTTTTTTTACAGGCTTTTCTTTATTGGTGGAAAGCCCGATTAAAATTCACTTTAAATTCTATGAAATCAATTGATCTCTGCTATCAGCAAACCATCAAATCATATCCTTATTGGTCCTATTAAGTCTGTGTAAACAGACACCATGCGTAATGCTTATCATTCCACTTGGTAATTTGAGTTTTGTTAGAAAGTGGAAATACAATATTTGTGGAGTGCACTTAGACTCTGCTGCCAATATATAAGGGAGGTATGGTTGTGACAACTTGTCTTAGCCATGCTACTGTGATGGCGTTAAGGTTATTCTAAGGGCATTGGTGTAAAGATTAGGCTATACCCTAAAATTGGTTTGTTGGTGCTAATACATATACGTATGGGATTGTTCCTAACGGAATTCCCCTACTAGGGAATGGTATTGAGAGCATGAGGAAAGGATATGGTGGTATGGTGATGAAACCAGGTGCTGTGAATGGCATGGGTATGAATTATAAGGGTTTATGCCCTATATAGGTTTATGCCCTACTCCATGACTAATCGTTGACATGGCCATCATGGTGGTTTGTGCCCTATATGGGTGCTTTGGCCCAACAGGTATGAAATAAGGCGATGGTAATGCATGATCGGTTTATGTCACTTAACACTTGGTTTTTCTCTCATATTCACTTATGTTTTACTCAGATCAGATGAAGAAGAGTTTATTCTAAGAGTTAATAATAATATAATAAGTAACAATGAACACAGAAAGATAATTTTCAAGGTACTTGCATATATTGCTTCTCAACTCAAAGTGTTACAAGACTCTTACAAGCATGGTTTATGAGTTATAATGAGAAACTATATATAATACTACATACATCCGGATATACTTTGATACTAGCTGGGATCCTATAACTAACTCAATTACTATAGTGCTAAAGTTAAGGTATCTTAGATAAGGTCTTATCTAAGATATGGTAATCATGACATGTCCATGACTTACCTTTTGTCACCAACTAAAGTTGGCAACTGTGCTATCTAACAAAAGGTGAACAGTAGAATAAAATAAGGTCAACTACATGACTTTTGAGAAAGCGCCATGCAATATCTCTGAGGTCTGCAGCGGATTGTCAGAGACCATACTTATGTCTACTTGTTCATAGCAGTGTCTTCCGAAGGTTAAATGGCTTCGAAATAACTTGTTCTTCCGAAGTCACTTATACTTCGGAAGTGGCTACTTCTTCTTCCGAGGCTTAAGGACTTTTGCTTTTCATCATACTTCGGAAGTATTCTTCTGATCTTTACTTCTTAGACTTGATCTTCGGAAGTGAATACTTTTGTCTTTGGAAGTAGAGTTTGTCTTCGGAAGTTGATCTTTTATTTGAACTTCAGAAGAACTCTATTCCTTCGGAAGTCCATATTTAGCTTCGGAAGTCTTCTGTTAACTTCACAAAAATAAACTAAGTGAAATGGTTTTGGTTGCACCAGCCTTCTACTTGATCCAACAAACTCCCCTTGGCTGATACTACCAAAACTTCACTGTTCCTACTTCTTAAAGCTTTCAGCACTAAGGAAAGCAAATATTTATCTGTCTATTTGTTCTTCCCTGAAGTAGTGCTAAGAAGCTTGTACAGATCATTAGTTGACAGAAATTCTAGTCTGTCACCCTAAAAGATGTGCACCCTTTGTTGGGTCCCTTTGAAAAGAGTAAGTTGATAGGAGCTATAATTATATTCCCATCTAACTATAGGTTCCAATTCAAGACCTTCCACCATCAGTAGAAAGGCTGTGCCTTTGGTGAGAGATCTATCCTTGTCTTCCTTTTTTCTTAGTTTCAACTCTTCTTCAATCTTCGCTTTTGCAGTTAACTCAACAAGATGAAGACTGCTGAGATGATTTCTGATGTGAGTAGCAATTTCATAGTTGGAGGGGTTAGATAATGGTTTCTCTGCTAACTCAGCAATGTCAAACCTGCTAGAGTGTAGCAGAGAGGAGGCATTCAGCCTGTTGACTTCTCCATTCTCTCTTTCCACAACAAAGTTGTAAGAGGCTTCATCGAACCTCCACTGGATTATTTTCTTTCTAGGCACAAGAGACTGACTAGGAATCTTGTCCTTTTTCTTTGTATCCAGTAAAGTCACCAGCTTCCTTCTTAGTCTCTTCTCTTCATCATTTAGTGAGTCCGAGTTGAGGCCTAGAAGTCTAGCAGTATGGTCCAGTGTTCCTCTGGGCAGATCAAAGAATTGATCTCTTATGAGGGAACGTGAAGATCCATCAACATAGGTCAATTTGATAGAGTCTTTCTCACAGGAGATGTCGCTCAAGGTTGTGCAGTTGGTGAGATTTGTCTTGATTGCCTTAAACTCCTCTAAGGAGAGATGTTTGGAAGGCTGAGGGGATGGTTTGGAAGGTTGTTGTATAGGTTGTGGTGTAGTGGTTCTGGGAAGTGTTTTGGGTTGAAGGATGGGTAGTTTTGGTGGTTGAGGTGAGGAAGTGGGTGAGGGTAATGGTGTGGGTTTAGGAGTGTAAGGTTCAGTTTGGATGGTGAATGAAGAGGGAATTGGTTCAGGTTGGGGTTGAGTGGTTGGTGTGAAGGTGTAGAGATTAATGAAGAGGCTGATGCAACCTAAACATCTTAAGTCTATCCTGCATACTGCACAAGTGCATTAAAGAAGAAGCTTAGGAAGTTTCACACATGAAACAGAAAATACTCTAAGTGTGAAATCTTCCGAAGCCAAGACCAGTATCTTTCGAAGCCAAACATGAAGTCTTCCGAAGCTTCAAGTTCATGAAGACAGATTTCTTCCGAAGACTTTTAATAACATGCTTTATCT
>BJCM01265385.1:0-30872 GCA_018326385.1 Flaveria bidentis
ATATATCTACATATACATATATGTATATATATATACATATATATACATATATGTATACATGTATTATATATATACACACATATACATATATATATATATAAATATTTATATATACATATACATATATATATATATATATACATATATATATATACATATATATATATATATGTATATATATATATATTGATCTATATATGAGTTGTATATATAAGTTGAATTGGAAACTAGTTGTTGCACCCGTGCTTCATAACGGCCAACTTTAAATAAAACCTCACAGATCCGTAGGTAAAAATAATACATAACATAACGGTATGTACATAATTTAAAGAACATTACTTTGTTGTGCGTCAAAAACATAAAAAGTAAACAAACTAAATGTAACACTAAAAGAAATTAGGAAAATAATATGTACACATAAAATATGAATAAAAAAATAATTAAATGACAGAAAAGAAAAGAAATCTTAGTTTCTTGATCGTAGCAAACGAAAATTATTAAATTCTAGCCGTTCATTCTCATTAAAAAAAATAGCTCGACTGAAAGGAGAGGACTAGATCTTTCGTCAACTATTTGTTTATTCAGACAGTGAATATTTAGGGCATATGACTAGTAAGGTCAATAAACCTATTGGCAACAATAAATAATAAAATACTATAAAAAATTGTTTTCAATCATGGGCTATTGAAGAGAGTTCTTCCGATCATTACGTAAGCTGAGTTGGGCTTGCTATTAAGACGTCAAAAAAAGTAGAGAAAGGAATTGCTTTGCTACTTTCACTTCATATAAAAAGAGTGATTCATGTGCGCATACCGTAGGCAAGAAAAGAGAGATCCTTCCTTATGCGTCCCCTTTCTTTTATTATTCTTCCTCCACCCCTCGTAGATTGATTGTTCTGTTCGTATAGATAAAACAGATACAAAAAGAGAGACTGCTTGCTAGCCCTAAGGAATAGAGTGGATTCTCGGATCCTCCCTCGATGACTGAGCTTACCGAAAGGATGGAAGAGTCATAGGATCTCTAGTAGTAGCATAAAAAAGCAGACACTCGCTATAAAACAAAAAAAATACGCATTTTATGTTTTCAATACATGTCATAAAGGCAACTTGAAAGTTAGTATGACCTCCTATTTATGTCATAAAGGCAACTTGAAAGTTAGTATGACCTCCTATTTAAGTACATTAATAAAAGAATAATAATAATAGTATTATTATATTTATGATTATTAGTTAACTACTAAAGTAAGCTGAAGAAAGTTTTGAAACAATCCATCGTAAAAAACATATAATAAACCACTTTAAAGCTAAAACGTGTGATTTACAGATTTCATGTGTTACTCCACCAAGTATAATCAAGTATAGATTGCATCCCTCCTTAAGTTATTACCTCAACCCTACGATTGATTCAACGTTCAACATTCTCTCCTAATATTCCTTTTGGCCCAAATAAATACCATGTAGAAGCTGGCTCCAAGGACCAACAAACTCAAAAGTTGCAAATTACTTAAGAAGAAATGGGAGGACACAAATCTGAGAAGAAATCCTACTTTTCTTTCTTCAACATCTTCAGGTCCAAGAAAACCCGAAGAGCGCACGATTATGAGTCTTGGGACGAGCCATCGAAGGTGTACAAAGTGTATCCTAGTGATCAGGATAGTGCAGGAAGATGGGCTGATCCTCGCATCGACACAAAAGCTTCGGCTTATATTTATGACCGGACAAAGGAATGGAACATTGAGATAAAAAGTTGAAGATCGACTTCACCAAGATGGAACCTTTTTCTGCATTTGTTATGTGATATACAAGTATTTCAAATAGAAATTTATTAAATAACTTTGTTTGTTTGTTTACATATTTCCCTGCACCATGAATATCAATCTTGTGTATACATGTCCTCTTGTACGCATTATATCTAGCTTTTCAAGAATAGAAAATCTCAAATATTATTTTCTTTTCTGTTGTAGTCTCTAATTTATTAGAAATAACCCGTAATATTTGGCCTACGGATCATTTAAATAAGTTTTATCAAATGACATAATTAGTCCTTAATAGTATAAGGAGATTATTTGATGGAAGTACACCATAATTATAATTAGGGTTTCTCTTTAGATGTTATAAATAAAAGAGTAGGGAGATAACCAAAACACACCAATAACTTATTTTCTCAAGTTCATTCATCGATCTCTCTAAACATCATAACAGGAACAAATCTCACAATCATGGTTTCATCATCTTCAACAAAGATCTCTATTCCCACAAGTTTTAATTGTTTTGATGTTTAGTTTATATTTAAGATTGAATAAACATGAATAGGGTTTCATGTTTTCATCTATGTTTCAAGATATAATCAACATAATTATCCCTTGAAAAATTATATATCTATGGGAATTAAGTTGTGTACTACCTATATGCCCGTAGTACAAAATTTTATTCTGAGGTTTGTGGATTCTCAATCCTTCCAAAATAAAGTTCGGGACCGGAGCTAGTTTATGTTGATCATATCAATGCATTTCAAGTTACCATACTTAATGTTATTTTTGTTTTACAAGTAACACATTATTTACTCTATTATTAAATAAATTACACAGACACTCTATAGAATTTAAATCTACAACTGTTTGATTAGAAAATAGACTACTTTACCTCCACGATGATTTGGATGTGTTTTAATTCAACGAGATAAGGTAATTGCTTATGCATCTAGGTAGCTTAGAGGAAGTGAAAAAATGATACTATCCATGATTTAGAATTAGGATCAGTAGTATTTGCACACAAAATTTGGAGACATTATCTATATGGGACAACATGAACAATATATATAGATCATAAGAGCCTGCAACACATATTTGATCAGAAAATATTAAACATAAGACAAAGAAGATGAGTAGAATTACCAGGTGATTATGACTGTGAGATAAAATATCACCTAAAGAAAGCAAATATAGTAGCTGATGCCTTAAGTAGAAAAGAGAGAACTAAGCCACTACGAGTGTGTATCATGAGAATGGAGTTACATTCAGATTTATTAAATCAAATTCAGGAGGCCCAACAAAAAGATAAGTTAAGAATAAAAGGACAAATAAAAGATTTAGAGGTAATGTCAGACGGAATCCTAAAATTAAATGAAGAATTTGGGTACCAGATAATGCTATGCTTAGAAAAATTACTCTACAGGAAGCATATAAGTCAAGATATTCTGTACATCCAGAAAATAATAAAATGTAATTGGTGGCCAGACATGAAAAAATCTGTCGAACTTATATATATATATATATAATATTTTTGAGATTTACTATAATTATGTTACAACCATTAATTCGGATGAAGAACCGCCTAACAGGATGAGTGTTGTGATGCTATATTATTTGATTTTGTGATTTATATTTGTGATAGTTATGAATCACTCGGCTTATAAGTAGGTTTGATTGTAAACTTATCTATGATGCATCAATATATGTATTTTGTTCTAAAGTTAGACCTATGATCTTACTAACTATATGTTGATTATTTTGAGTATGCTTTTTCAAGTATTCAACATGTATAATAGTATAATATTCTCATTTGATGTGTACAATGGCTGGGGTGAAGTTATGGAGAAAGTGTGTGTGGATTTAACCATTAATGTGTACGATCTTAGCTTGGCGATGGATGCTCAATTTCATTGTTACTGAAGATGTGGCAGTTAAATTAGCATGATTTTTAATAGGGTTATATTAAAGTTTTGTGTACTGACATTAATGTAACTCGAACTATTATATTCTAATGTTTATGTTTAAAAGTTTTGTCTAAAAGTGTATTGATATCTTTATATTTATTTAATCAATGTGTTTTGAACGAGTTAGTCACACCCAAGAAATTTACACTTTCACCGGGATGTGAAAATTCCCAATCCCATGAGTCCAAAACCCAAACTTTAAGCCCTCAGGGTGAGTCACTGTTCTCGCTTTAGCAGCCAAAAAGGGACAACCCAATCATAGGCTCAATGCCTCTAGACATTGATCAAGGTCCTCGGTCATTAGGCATAACTTCCATATCTTTTAGTGACCTTTTAATAGGTACTAATAAAGAAATCATGTCTCTTCAAGGCTATGTTGTTGATCCACAACACCTATCTAAGGATTAACTATGCCTAGTGAAACCTCTGATTTCTAGCCCCCATTAGAGAATCCAAACTGAGGTGAGTCCCACTGATATGGAAGGAACTCTTGTAGATTCAATTGCCATTACTAATGGTGCCTCAATGGGCTCTCAAGATAGTGGTAACATCTCTAAGACTGAATCTACAACAACTTTGCCATTTGATGACTCTGAAAGAGTTATCATTAAGCAAAGGAAACTAGGGTGCCAAGAAATCACATCTGGTGGTGTGGATGAACATATTAGGTATGTTACCCCATATCCCTGTGATTCTTCTAAAGAAGATGAGGGAAGTATGCAACTCATATTAAGAGACCTACTTTCTAAAGTCTTAAACCTTGAATCCAGGTTTAAGACTTTAGATGAGAGGTCTGCCACTCAGCAACTTGAGATTAAAATTCTCATGGCTCAACTAGCTAAGAAATAGATTTAAAGATCTGTTAGGCATGTAACAGTCCAAGTCTCTCTAACTTCTTTCTCTAGCTTATCAAGCTCTTAAGATGATGCTACCAAAAAGAAGAAAAATATTCATAGTGAAACACATGTAGAGCAGCAAAGCTTGGCTCTTTCTACACGATCTTCAAGATACCTTAATCAGCAAGCACAAAGTTTCCCTAAGCCTCCTCCTATTATTCTTTAAGTGGACCCAAGGATGCTCATAGATCTTTTTAGGTGTAACATCCGTCTATTTTCAAAATCATAAACTCAAACCCAAACCCATTTTGAACTTCCATTATTAAATAATTTTAATAATTTTAATGGATCAAATGCATTAAATATGCGATTTATATTGTGAATTATTCATTAATATCTAAACAACTTGTAATAATTTATGGATTTATAAATAACTTTTTTTTCAAAAAGTTATAAAGTTTTATTAATTATTTTAAAACAATTAACTAAATGGAAAAGACTTAGTAAAACTTATAAAGTTATAAAATGAATTTTAATAAACTCATAATGTTTTATTAGTAATTATGAATTTTAAATATTGAAAATAAATAATCAAATTATAAAGTTTACAAGTTTTATAATTTGATTGTTCAATTAAATTTACGGTTTAAATAGTAATTATTATTTTATTTATTTAAATTATTTAATTTTATATTTATTTTAAATTTTATCATAACCTTCTTTTAAAAGAATTGTAACTCACCATTAACACTATTCATAACCTCCTCCTAACCTCAACTATAAAAGCAACCTTAATGCCTAACTTTTCATTTGCTTATTTTCCAAAAATCTAACTCACATATGTTTCTTTCATCTATTGGTTATGATTAATTTGAAAAATTTCTTTTTAGAAGTAATTTCAAGAATTCTAATACTAAGGTAATCTTATATTCTTCTTATATTATGTATTTCTATATTGTTTCAATCATCCTAATATCCAACTATTCTCATGACTTTATGTTCTTACTTTTATTCTTTTTTCTACAAATTTCTTTTAGTTTTAAACATTATCATTTGATCATTAACCTTATAACATTCACTAACCTTATTAACAATCACTAACATTCCTAAATCAAGCTAACGTAAACAAAGAATCATGTTTGCATATGGACGGCTATGTCGTTGCACTCGGTTATCCACAAGATTATTTCACTAAGTGATGCTTATGCTGAAGTCTTGGAATACTTTTATATAACTCAAATGAATTCTAATATATCATATATCAACATAATAAAATTGTTCTAACCCGTTTCATGCTTTAACGATTTTAAAAGTGCACATAAATGCCTTACTACAATTTTGGCAGAATATATCCTAACTTTAACCGACCATAACTTGATTATAAAAATTTAAATTTGAGTAAACTCAGACTCCAATATTAATTACACTCAATTACCTTTTTAACTATATTTTATACGTCTTCAAACTCAATCAGACGACTCAACAATAGCCTTCACAAGATAAGTGCGTAATTCAGCACCTTCTTGTCTTGTGCTGATGTTTTGACCTATTTGAGGATCTTTTCATAAAAATGTTTCTGAACAAAAGTTGTCCGAATTTAAAATTGTAAATTTTATAAATTTTATAAAACCGTTTTCTACTATTCACTTTTTGGCATTCCTAAGCATCCTAAGCATTCTGTGTAAATTTTTATAATTTTATAAAACCGTTTTCTATTTTAAATACCTATTCAAACACGTACCAACATTCTGTGTAGAATTTAAAATTGGTGCAATAATCTTTTTTCAATCTACTATTCACTTTTTGGCATTCCTAAGCATCCTAACTTCTTGTAATGAATTCCGACCTCAAGTTATTATTTCTTTTTATCATTTAGGACATCATCTTTGACTCTTGAACATTAGAGCTTTCTTATGTACACTACAACCATCATTATACCATGTGCGTTCTCCATGTCCTCTTGTAACACCCGGTTATATCTTTTAACGATAAGAAAGAAAAGAAAGATTAGAAGTGAAGGAAAAAAAAGAAAAGCAATTTAACCCAAAATAAGGGGTTAAATGGGTCAAAAGGACAAAATCTTTAAAAATTTAGTGAATAAAGGTGATGGCTGCCCATCACCCTCTCTTCACAACTTTTTCTCGGACATTTTAGAGAGAGAAAGAAGGGAGAGATGAAAACTCTCGGTTTGAAGAGGAACAAGAGCAGAAGTTCGAATTCAAGGTAAGAGATTTGAATGTTTATGATGTTCATAACTGGTTTTATCCTCGGGTGTGTGCTTATGTATGTTATGTGCTTGTTTGTGTGTGTTTTAAGTGGGTTTCTAGGTGAAACTTGTAGGAAACGGGTTTGGAAGAAGTCTTACCCGAAGAGGCTGCTAAGGTGAGTTCTAGAACCCCCTTTTTACTTGTTTTAAACTGCTTTGGGGTTGGAAATGCATGTATGAACGTTTTTATAAAAAAGGGGTTTTCACCCGTATGCTTTATGTGCGTATGTTGCGGGTGGGGTTTTATTTTTGGCTATGTATGTGTTTGATGATGTTATGGTTGTTGTAAGGCCCCGTTCCCGAGACGCTTACAGCTAGCCAATCATCGCTCATAAAACATATAGTTACTTTAACTTGCAATAAACATTGCAGCGGAAATATTTTAAAACAACATTTTCAATACAAATGCTATTGCAAAATAATACAACATTCATTACATAATTTCATTTGTTTGCATTACAATGAAAAAACATTAACAAAAGAATTCCATCCAAAATGCCAAGTAACTGCCCCGCGCCATCCACAACAATGCTCACCTGCTAACTGGAAAAATGCATAAAAAGTCAGTGTTGATGAGTGAGTTTTAGTTTTAAAATAAAACATACTTTATCTTTCGTTTAAAAGCATTATTTACATTCATTCAAATCATAGCAGGTTTTAGAATGTGATCACACATCGTACGTACACATAGATAATATTTATTATCTTCATCATCATTCGCTTCGTACATTTATTATATTTCATTTCCATCTAGGTCCTGTCATGTGCTTAACCCCCCTCTAGAGCACCAAACATTTCATCTAGGGTTAAGCGACAAGGATCCCATACATATGGTCAATCACAAAGATTGAACCCCTGTGTGCATCTTCATAGGGTATTTAACCTGCATACAGTTGATCTGACAACCCCTCATTGGGTGTGAACCTCCGTACATTTTCTTAATCACACGGATTAAGCCCAAGTTTGCATCCTCATGGGGTAGCTAACCCGCACACGGTTGAGCTAACACTCCTCATTGAGTGTGAACCTCCATACATATGCTTGCAAGCTTTTAATACATTCATTCATTCATTAATGCGTGCATTCTTTCATTACCTTCCTCTTTTCATTATCTTCCACTTTACGTTACATAATACTTTCATTTCATTCATTAACATTCAATGTAAAGCCACGGGAAAATAATCATACATAACAAGGAACACAAACATAAACAATCAACATCATCATACAGGGCATCATACATACATAACATACATCATACATACCATCATGCACAAGCATCAATCATACATAATAACATGCCCAACATAACATCTATTACCTCAAAAAAGTCAACTTACATAGCTCCCGGGAACCTCCCAAGTCAAAGCCTACATTTTTTCCCCAAAAAGTCAGAAAGTATTCTAAGTGTTCATCCACATTTCCCCTTTTGTTCATCCGCATTTCTTTTTGTTCATCCGCATTTCTTTTTGTTCATCCGCATTTCTTTTTGTTCATCCGCATTTCTTTTGTTCATCCGCATTTGTTCATCCACATTTCTTTTTGTTCATCCACATTTCTTTTGTTCATCTGCATTTGTTCATCCTCATCGACTTTACTCATCCGAATTTGTTCATCCGCATTTACTTTGTTCATCCGCATTTCCTCAGTCGGATGAACCAACACATCCGCATTTCCTCAGTCGCATGACTTACTCATCTGCATTCACTTTCTCATCCGCATTGACTTTCTCATCCGCATTGACTTTCTCATCCACATTTGTCAATGGTCATCCGCATTTGTCAATTCTCATCCGCATATGTCAATGCTCATCTGCATTTGTCAATGCTCATCCGCATTTTTCAACACATAGGTAGTTTTCTAAACTTAGGAATATGAACTACTATTGGGCGTATGAGCAGCCTAGGGCACACTTATCATCGCGAATCGGTCCCTAAACACTATCTATCATGTTTTAAGCTTAAATCTTACACTCTAAGCCTTAGTAACACAACTATAACTTCAACAAGCATGAACATTGACCAAAATTACACCATACCTGCAATATACACACATTCAAACATACGGGTATGAAACCAAAGTTTTATTAAAAGTACATACATGTAATTCGAGCCCCAAAATGAGTTAAAACATGTAAAAGAGGGGGTTCTAGAACTCACCTTTGCAGCTCTTCAGTATGGCTTCTTCCAAACCCATTTGCAAATGAGTTCAACCGCCTAGAAACCCACCAAAAACACACATGCGAACACATATAACACACATAAGCATACACCCAAGGCAAGGCCAGTTAAGAACACTTAAAAACCATGAATTTTTACCTTTAATTCGACTTTTCAGCCCTTGTTCTTCAAAGAATCCGAAGCTGCCCTTTCTCTTTCTAAAAATCCGATGATTTGGGGTTGTAAGAAGAGAGTGGGCGGCCATGCCCACTTTACACCCACTTTTCCAACCTTTTTTCCTTTTTGACACTTTTTACCCCTTAAATTGGGTAAAATATATTTTCTTTCTTTTTCTTCACTTTATTCTTTCTTTCTTTGACTTTTAAAAAAATAACCAGGTGTTACCATTATGCTTCTAAGGCTTAGAATGTATGATTTAAGCTTAGAACATGATAGGTGATGTTTGGGGACTGAATTATGATGTTAAAGTGTGAATTAGACTACACATGCACCTAAATAATGGCCAATGCACCAAACAGAAATAATTGCCTAAGTGTCCCATGCGCCCAAAACCACACGCGCCCGAATAGTACTCATGCGCCTAGAAATAGGTTGAATTTTTCTAAGTGTCCAGATACCCAGGATTCCCATGTGCCTAGGCACTCATGCGTATGCATAGTGCCCATGCGCCTAGAATTGCCCAGAATAGACTAAGTGTTGCTCATGCGCCCCAATAGTGTCAAGCGTCTGAAAGTTGCCCATGCGCCCGAAAGGCCATGCGCCTGAATAGTGCCCATGTGCCTAAGACTTAGAAATATTTTCTGATTTTGGGGAAAATGTCATATGTAGGCCTTGACTTGGGAGGTTCCCGGGGGATATGTAAGTTGACTTTTGGGAGTCCTAAATGATGTAATGGGCATCTATGATGTAGCATGTATGATGTATGTTATGTATGTATGATGATGCCTTGTATGGTGATTTTTGCATGTTCTTGTTGATGTTCCTTATTGTGTATGATAATTTTCTCGTGGCTTTACGTTGAATGTTAATGAATGAAAGGAAAAGTATTATAAAATGTAAAGTGGAAGATAATGAAAAGAGGAATGTAATGAAAGAATGCATGCATTAACGAATGAATGAATGTAAGAAAGGCTTGCAAGCAAATGTATGGAGGTTCACACCTAATGAAGGGTGTTAGCTCAACTATATGCGGGTTAGCTACCCTAGAAGGATCCACACTGGGGTCCAATCCTTGTGATTGACCATATGTATGGGATCCCTGCCACCTAGGTACTGGAGTCAGCTTCGTGCACAATGTTCGAGGTCTATGAAAGACCTCATGCCTAGTAACCAGCTTCGTGCACAATGTTCGGGGTATAGCATATGGCATTGATCCGGAATGAAAGAGAAAAGATGAGTGGTGAATGTACTTGCCCTAGGTATCGGAGTCAGCTTCGTGCATAATGTTCGAGGTCTTTGAAAGACCTCAGGCCAAGTAACCATCTTCGTGCACAATGTTTGGGGTATTGTACATGTCATGGAAAGTAATGAACGTGCGAATGAAAGTAAGAAAGTTATGCATGAAAGTGTACGAAAGTGAATGATGCTGACGTACGATGAATGTACGAAATTTAACGAACGAATGAGGAAGATAATAATGATATTATCTCTGTGTACGTACGATGTGTGATCATGTACGAAAGTATAGTATGGTTTGATAGAAAGTAAAGAACGGCTTTAAACGAAAGTAACATATGCTTTATTTTAAAACTATAACTCACTCAGCAACGCTGACTTTTATGTGTTTCCAGTTAGCCGGTAATAGTTGCTGAGGATGGGACGAGGCGACTACTTGGCTCATTTTGGATGGCATCCATTTTTATAATGTTTTAGTGATGTAATGCAACAAGTATTTTGTAATTTGATAACGATGTATTATTTTACAAAAGCTATTATAATGAAATAAATGGATGTTTAAATGTTTCCGCTGCATGTTTTTAGTAAGTTAATACAAATATATGTTTTATGCGTGATAATTGTCTAGTTGTAAGCGTTTCGGGAACGGGGCCTTACAAGTTGGTATCATATCCAAAGTTTAAGTGAAACGGGTAATTTTTCAAAAGAAATCTAAACTTAAACTGAAAATGGGACAGAAAGGGAATGGATGCCAGTCCGAGTAGCTGCATGCCATCATGTATATTCTCGATGTTAACCGGCATTATGTGCGCATGTATGTGGTTTATGTGCCTTTAGTAGATTTAGATACTGATGTAGTCAGTATAGGAAATGCTTGGGGTATGAAGAGTAAAGTAAGTGGCTATCACAACCGACCATTGTAATTAGGGACTTAATATACTTGACATAAACTAAGCTATTCTCTTGAATGACCGTGTTGGTGTTTGAATCTTATAGCGTATTTTAAGATGGCCAGTGGTAGATCACCGAAAGCTTCGCGTGGTGGAGGTCGTGGTGGACCTGGTGCTGAACCACGGGCTACAAGAGGAAGGCCTAGCGCCAAAAAGCTGGTTCATGAAGAACTCGAGACCCCTCACCTAGAGGGCGGAGATGAGAGTGCTAACATAAGAGCCGTAGTGAAGGAGGCTGTTGTTGAAGAGGTGCATCAGGTCATGCAGACAATCCTACCATCTGTGGTGACTGAAGTGATAAAGGTTGTACGGGAAGGAGAACGGAAAGAGAGGAACAGGTCCCCGAGAGGTTGAGAGCAACCGTAGACTGAGACGGTTCTTTCCGATGATGAGAAGGAGGAGGAAGAGCCTGTGTAAGAGACGACACGTGGCTATAACTACGGGGCATTTCAAAGGTGCAAGCCCCCTACCTTTGACGGTAACAGTACTACTAGTACTGCTCACTGATGGGTGAGAGAGATGGAGGCGGTACTCAATATTAGCGAGTGTCGGGAAGATCAGAAGGTGAAGTTCGCTACCCACTCATTCGTGGACTCAGCTTTGTGCTAGTGGGATAATATTGTCCAAGTTGAGGGTTGCCGGGCTATAGGAAGAATGAGATGGCCGGACATGAGGAAGTTGGTGATCGAGGAGTTCTGTCCTCATAGGGAAATGGATAAAGTGGAAAGGGATGTCCTGCAGCTGGAGGCGGGAACCGTGACACCTCAGCAATACACCACCAAGTTTAACGAAATGGCACGGCTGGTGCCAGATCAGGTGACACCTTTGTCACGAAAGATTAAGAGGTATATTCAGGGCTTGCCGGCGGATATCCGTAGGCACATGATCGCTACCCAACCGAGCACGTTTTGGTCAGCGGTTGATTTGGCGGGGAGGTTGTATGATGAAAGGACCGTGGTGGTGGCTGAAGTCGGCAAGAAAGGTGGTGGTGATCGGAATTAGAATGGGAAGCGGGTTGGACATGGCGGGACCACTCCAAACAACAAAGGTGCGCAGGTGTATGACTGACGGGTGGTCACATCCGGTGCGCGGCTGAGAAGGTGTGGTAAGTGTGGAAAGGAACACACCGGAGAATGTAGATAGGGTTTGAATGTGTGCTTCAAATATGGGAAGCCTGGTCATATGTCGAGGGAATGCAAGGCAGGGAGGTATTTTAACTGTGGCAGGGAGGGCCACATAAGCAGGGACTGTAAGAAGCCAAGGGCTGAAGGGTCGGGAGTGAAGAAGGCTTGAGGAAAAGGGTAGAGGGTGAGTGCCAGAGCATCACAATGACGCAGGAGGATGCTAGGACGGACTCTGATGTTGTGTTAGGTACGTTTTTAGTAAACCAAACTTTAGCTTCTGTGTTATTTGATTCTTGTGCTAGTAAAAGTTTTATTTCTACTGTTTTCTTTGCTAAATGGCCTGTTAGTAGTAAGAATATAGATGTGCCCCTTGATATAGAAACTGCCATAGGTAAGTCTATCAGGATTTCGGATATGATAGAGGGTTGTGACATGAATTAGAAGGTCACAAGTTCCCTATTAGACCATTTGTGATGACCTTAGGCGGGTTTCATGTAGTCCTTGGGATGGATTGGTTGGCGGACTACGAGGCGAACATTATGTGTCGCAAGAAGATGATTCCATTGACAGTGCCTGACGGGAGTTCGGTGACGGTATACGGTGATCGAGTCACGACGATTTCAAATGTGATTTTGATAGCGGTGGCAGGATAGTGTATGAGGTGTGGATGTAGTGCCTACTTAGACTATGTAAATGATGTGGATACGCCAACCGCACAATTGTCCGATGTATCGGTTGTGTGCAACTTTCCGGACGTGTTTCCCGAAGACTTACAAGGAGTGCCACCTGACAGGGAGATCGAGTTCCAGGTTGACTTGATACCGAGTGCCCAACCTGTAGCTAAGGCACCGTATCGGTTGGCTCCAACTGAGATGAAAGAGTTGATGGAGCAATTCTAGGAGTTGCTAGAAAAGGGGTTCATTAGATCGAGTATCTCGCCTTGGGGGTGCTCCAGTCTTATTTGTAAAGAAGAAAGACGGTAGCATGAGAATATGAATAGACTACCATGAGTTGAATATACTTACAGTGAAGAATCGGTACCGCTTACTGAGAATTAATGACCTATTTGATCAGCTTCAGGGTGCTAGTTGGTTCTCGAGTATAGACTTCGATCTGGCTACAATCAGTTGAAAGTGAAGGAGCAGGATATCCCTAAAACATCTTTTCGCACACGTTATGGACACTATGAGTTTCTCGTTATGTCTTCTAGTTTGACTAATATGCCAACTGCTTTTATGGACTTCATGAATCGAGTGCGTCGGTCGATGTTGGATAAATAAGTGATTATGTTTATTGATGATATCCTGATTTATTCAAAGAGCAAGAATGAGCATTCCGGTCACATTCAAGAGGTGTTGGAGAGGTTGAGAAGGGAGAAGTTTTATGCTAAATTCTCTAAGTGCGCGTTCTGGTTGCGTGACGTTCATTTATTGGGTCACATGGTGAATCTTGAAGGGATTATGGTGGAAGTGGCAAAGGTGGAGGCGGTGATGCAATGGAAGTCTCCAAATACACCATCCAAGATTCGTAGTTTCTTGGGTTTGGCGGGTTATTACAGAAGGTTTATCCAAAAATTCTCTAAGATCGCTTCTCCACTAACCAAGTTGACCCGTAAGGATGTAATATTTGTATGGGGTCAAGCTCAAGAGAAGGCGTTTGAGGAGTTAAAGACGAGGTTGACTCAAGCTCATGTCTTGTCGTTACCCGATGGAAGTGAAGATTTGGTAGTTTATTCTGATGCTTCCTACTCGGGGTTGGGATATGTTTTGATGTCGAGAGGAAAGGTTATAGCCTATGCATCCTGACAGTTGAAAGTTCATGAGGTTAACTATCCTACTCATGACTTGGAGCTAGCAGTCGTGGTCTTTGCGTTAAAGATATGGAGGCACTACTTATACGGGACGAATTGCACCATATTTACTAACCACAAGAGCTTGAAGTACTTCTTCGAGTAGAAAGATTTGAAATGAGGCAGAGAAGATGGTTGAAGCTCATAAAGGATTATGATTGCGAGATCTATTACCATCCGGGCAAAGCCAACGTGGTGGCGGATGCCCTTAGCCAAAATAAGAGACCCGAGCCGATTCAGGTGAAAGCTTATTAGTTGGTTATGACCTCTGATGTGATGAAGCAAATCAAGGAGTTTCAAGATGAGGCGTGGAAAGAGGATCATCCTAACTCTGAAAGAATAAGAGGTCTAGTCGTGGAGTTGGGTGAATACACACTTGATGTTAGGACCCGATTTGGACGAATGTGGATTCCACGTTTTGGGGATCTACGTGTGAAGATTATGGATGAAGCTCATAAAACTCGATACTCTATTCACCCCGGTGCTACGAAGATTTACCAAGATATGAAGAAAAATTATTGGTGGCCGGGTATGAAACATGATGTGACGGAGTATGTGAGTAAATGCCTTACTTGTTTACAAGTGAAGGCGGAGCATTTGAAGCCATATGGGAAGATCCAATCGTTGGATATACCGAAATGGAAGTGGGAGCATATCACCATGGACTTTATTACGAAGCTTTCGGGTACCGCGCGAGGGTATGATGGTATATGGGTGATAGTTGATCGTTTAACGAAGAGTGCTCACTTCCTACCGATCTGCGAGACATATTCATCTGAGAGGTTGGTGATCTGTTCATTAAAGAGATTGTAACACGTCATGGTGTTCCGGAGTCTATTGTGTCTGATCGTGACCCCCGGTTTACATCCAAATTTTAGAAGAAATTCCATGATGGGATGGGGACGAGGTTACATATTAGCACGACTTATTATCCTAAGACGAATGGTCAGTCAGAAAGGACGATTTAGATGCTGGAAGATATGCTTCGGGCATGCATCATTGATTTTGGAGGAAGTTAGGATAACCACTTACCATTAGCTAAGTTCTCATATAACAACAACTATCATCCCAACATTGGTGTGCCCCCTTATAAGATGCTATATGGTACGAGATGTAGAACACCCGCTTGTTACGGTGATATTGGCCATAAAGAGTTAGGTAGCATTGAAGTGGTCGAGGCTACGACTGAGAAACTTGAGAGGATCAAAGCCTTTATGACGACATCTAAAGATAGGCAAAAGTCGTATGATGATAAGAGATGTAGGCCGATTGAGTTCCATGCGGGCGATAAAGTCATGTTGAAGGTCTCACCTTGGAAAGGTATCATTTGGTTAAGGAAGCGAGGCAAGTTAAGCCCAAGGTACATAGGGCCTTTCCGAATTATTGCTCGAGTAGGGGAGGTGGCCTATAGATTGGATCTACTAGATGAGTTAAGTGGAATTCACCCGATATTCCATGTATCTCATCTGAAAAAGTGATTAAAGACGAAGATATGATTATACCACTGGAGGATATCGAGGTAGATGAACGGCTCAATTATATGGAGCAACTAGTGGTGATCATTGATCGTAAAGTAAAGAGGTTAAGGAATAAGGTGGTTCCTCTTGTGCGTGTACAGTGGAAGCACCGGAAAGGAACTGAGTCTACGTGGGAGACAAAGGAGGAAATGAGACAACATTACCCACGATTGTTTGAAGAATAACATGTTTCGAGGACGAAACCTATATAAGGGGGTGGACTTGTAACACCGGTTATTTATTTTAAAGATAAGAAAGAAAAGAAAGAAGAAAAGTGAAGAAAAAGAAACAAAAAGCAATTCAACCAAAAATAAGAGGCTAAATGGGTCAAAAGGACAAAATCTTTAAATAGTTGGTGAATAAATGTGATGGCCGCCTATCACCCTCTCTTCACACCTTTCGCTCGGACATTTTAGAGAGAGAAAGAAGGGAGAGCTGAAAACTCTCAGTTTGAAGAGGAACAAGAGCAGAAGTTCGAATTGAAGGTAAGAGATATGAATGCTTATGATGTTCATAACCGGTTTTATCCTCGGGTGTGTGCTTATGTATGCTATGTGCTTTGTTGTGTGTGTTTTAAGTGGGTTTCTAGGTGAAACTTGTAGCAAACAGGTTTGGAAGAAGTCTTACCCGAAGAGGCTGCTAAGGAGAGTTTTAAAACCCCTTTTTTACATGTTTTAAACTGCTTTGGGACTGGAAATGCATATATGAACGTTTTTATAAAAAATGGGTTTTTCACCTGTATGCTTTCTGTGCATATGTTACGGGTGGGGTTTGATTTTGTGCTATGTATGTGTTTGATGATGTTATGGTTGTGCTTCTAAGGCTTAGAATGTATGATTTAAGCTTAGAACATGATAGGTATTGTTTGGGGACTGAATTATGAAGTTAAAGTGTGAATCAGAGTGCCCATGCGCCTAAACAGTGGCCCATGCGCCCAACAGAAATAACTGCCTAAGTGTCCAATGCACCCAAACCTCATGCGCACGAATAGTACTCATGCGCCAAGAAATAGGATGAAATTTTCTAAGTGTCCACACACCCAGGATTCCCATGGCCTAGGCACTCATACATCTACATAGTGCCTATGCGCTTAGAATTGCCCAAAATAGGCTAAGTGTTGCTCATGCGCCCAATAGTGCCAATGCACCTGCAAGTTGTCTATGTGCCTAAGTATTCCCCATGCGCCCGAAAGGCCATGCGGCTAAATAGTGCCCATGCGCCTAAGACTTAGAAATATTTTCTGATTTTGGGAAAAACGTCATATGTAGGCCTTGACTTTGGAGGTTTCCGGGGGATATGTAAGTTGACTTTTGGGAGTCCTAGATGATGTGATGGGCATGTATGACATATCATGTATGATGTATGTTATGTATGTATGATGATGCCTTGTATGGTGATGTTTGTATGTTCCTGTTGATGTACCTTATTGTGTATGATTATTTTCCTGTGGCTATACATTGAATGTTAATGAATGAAATGAAAAGTATTATGTAACATAAAGTTGAAGATAATGAAAAAAGGAACGTAATGAAAGAATGCATGCATTAACGAATGAATGAAAGTACGAAAGGCTTGCAAGCAAATGTACGGAGGTTCACACCCAACGAAGGGTGTTAGCTCAACTATGTGCAGGTTAGCTACCCCAGAAGGATGCACACTGGGGTCCAATCCTTGTGATTAACCATATGTATGGGATCCCTATTGCTTGCCCTAGGTACTGGAGTCAGCTTCGTGCACAATGTTCGAGGTATATGAAAGACCTCAGGCCCAGTAACCAGCTTCATGCATAATTTTCGAGATATAGCATTTGGCATTGATCCGGAATGAAAGAGAAAAGATGAGTGGTGAATGTACTTGCCCTCGGTACTTGAGTCAGCTTCGTGCACAATGTTCGAGGTCTATGAAAGACCTCAGGCCCAGTAACCAGCTTAATGCACAATGTTCGGGGTATTTTACATGTCATCGAAAGTAATGAATGTACGAATGAAAGTAAGAAAGTTATGTATGAAAGTGTACGAAAGTGAATGATAATGACGTACGATGAATAAATGAAAGTTAACAAACTAATGAGGAAGATAATAAGGATATTATCTATGTGTACGTACGATGTGTGATCATGTATGAAAGTATAGTATGATTTGATAGAAAGTAAAAAACGTTTTTAAACGAAAGTAATGTATGTTTTATTTTAAAACTTGAACTCACTCAGCAACACTGACTTTTATGTGTTTCTAGTTGGCAGGTAATAGTTGCTGAGGATGGCACGAGGCGGCTACTTGGCTCGTTTTGGATGGCATCCATTTTTATAATGTTTTTTGTGATGTAATGCAACAAGTATTTTGTAATTTGACAACAATGTATTATTTTGCAAAAGCTATTATAATAAAATGAAATGGATGTTTAAATGTTCTGCTGCATGATTTTAATAAGTTAATACAAATATATGTTTTGTGGGCGATGATTGGCCAGTTGTAAGCGTTCCAGGAACGAGACCTTACACCTTTTTTTACTTTATTTCACACCCTTATCATTAACTATTGCTAGCCCGGCGATGTCATAAATCTATAGGCTTGACAAGCCTATTGGTGCTAAAGCCGATTTACTACCAGCTCCTATTGACGTATGACTTGTTCATCATATGAAACAAGTACACTTAGCTAATCATTATAAACTTATAAATTATTCTTGGTAAAGGTTTGATTGTAGCTATATGTGTTCTATAAACTTGCATAATTCATAACCATTGACATGAGTTGTTACTTGTATATCTTTTTATATATTTATGTATTCTTAACCCATGGAAACTCACCAACTTTCAAAGTTGACCATTTATTTTTAACATGTTTCTGGATTGCTACTTGAGGAATTCTTCTTTCTTATATAGGACTTGGCCTTAGTTTAATTAAATATCTTATGTTGTTGTTTAATTCTTTGTTGTATTGTAATGACTTAATTTTCTAGTATTATTCAATGAAAAATGGCTTTTAATGTTATTTGAACTTATTTAATTCCATGAGCTATGAACAATCGTTTCATATTTGTCCGCCTGGATGATTCCGCCGTCGGTTGGGGTGTGACAGAAGAGCCATGGTTATTGGGAATTAGGTTATTAGAAATCGAATGACCTAGACTATAAATAAGTACCCTTACACATGAGTCCTCTCATGTATTTTATACGTTTAGATAGGATCTTATGTGCTTATATGTTTATACTTGATTATGTGATTATACGCCTTATGTGATTGTCTTATACTTTGAATCTTATTAATGCACACACGAATCTTAAATCATATTCTAAAGGCATTGTGTGCCTAAATCAAAAGGTTTTCAAAATGATCTTTGAATTGTTATTCGTGGTTTTCAAGTCTCGTCAAAGTCAATGTCATACAACCCGAAACATGTAATGCTGGAAGACCGTGATGCCTGTATCTCGAAGTGTTCTGTCTAGGCAAGGTATTCATATAAATCTAAATCAACCAATGGATCCGTTTATCTTACCTTGGAGCCTTGGGGTGAGTGTTCGCTTATAGGTACGCATGCCTTCATTAAGGTTGTAGTTGACCTAATTTTTTGATAAGTCAACGTATTGCTTTGGTTAGTAAACCGAACGTTACACTTCACACATCTTGTTGTTATCGTATTATCATTGATTTTTGCCTTCTTCGATTTTAAACCTCATTACCCAATTCTCATAATGACCCTTAATAACCTTTTTGAATGTTTTCCCCTTAAAATCACACTTATTATGAATCATTATTCAATGATACTCTTATTCCAAACTGAACTATTAAATTTTAACAAACATGATTTCCATATTAATTTTAAACTAATGTAACTTTGAAACCTTAATGACTTAGTAAATAAGAATCGATCATCTAAGAACCATGTCGAAGTTACTTGCTTGAGAAGCTCCTATGCATTCACATCTCATCCAAAGGTGTCTTAAAAATATTTCTCGTGTTCGTCAAGGAGACTCTCGTATTGATCTAAAACTTGGTGTTGTATTTGTGAGAAAACCTTCTATCGTCTTACATGCAAAAACTTTATCAACCAAACGCCTAATCAAATTGATGATCTTATTCATTTGTTGAAGAAACCCATGAGATAATGAACATGAAATTGAACAAACCTAAGTGTAGTATAACATCATAATCAAACTTATTGAATTTAAATGAACACAAGAGTTCACTTGCGAACGTGAAATAAAATCCAAGTCTTCTCATAACCTTGAAATTTATTTTCTCGTGATTAAATTTTGGGATGAATTTTTTAAAGTAGGACAGACTGTAACATCTACCTATTTTCAAAATCATAAACCAAAACCCGAACCCATTTTGAACTTCCATTATTAAATTATTTTAATAATTTTAATGGATCAAATGCATTAAATGTGCAATTTATATTGTAAATTATTCATTAATCATCTAAACAACTTGTAATAATTTATGGATTTATAAATAGTTTTTTTCAAAAAGTTATAAAGTTCTAATAATCATTTTACAACAAATAACTAAATAGAAAAGACTTATTAAAACTTATAAAGTTATAAAATGAACTTAAATAAACATATAAAGTTTTATTAGTAATTATGAATTTTATATATTGAAAATAAATAATCAAATTATAAAGTTTACAAGTTTTATAAAAGTTATAAAGATTAACAAATAAATAATTTGATTGATTATTCAAATTGGTTTTATAAAGTCTATAAGTATTTAATAAAAAAAAGTTGTTCAACAAAAATGTAGGGTTTAAATTGTAATTATTATTTTATTTATTTAAATTATTTAACTTTATATTTATTTTAAATTCTTATCATCACCCCCTTTTAAAAGACTTGCAACTCACCATTAACACCATTCATAACCTACTCCTAACATCAACTATAAAAGCAAACTTTAGGCCTTAGTTTTCATTTGCTTATTCTCCAAAAATCTCACTCACATATCTTTCTTTCATCCATTGGTTTTGATCAATTTCAAGAATTTCCTTTTAGAAGTAATTTCAAGAATTCTAATACTAAGGTAATCTTATATTTTTTTTATATTATGTATTTCTATATTATTTCAATCATTCTAACGTCCAACTATTCTCATGACTTTATGTTCTTACTTTTATTCTTTCTTCTACTAAGAATCCTGTTTGCATATAGACGGCTATGCCGTCGCACTTGGTTATTCCACAAGATTATTTCCCTAAGTGATGGCTATGCTGAAGTCTTTGAATATTTTTATATAACTCAAATGAAGTCTAATATATCATATATCAACATAATAAAATTGTTCTAACCCCTTTCATGCTTTAACGATTTTAAAAGTTCACATAAGTGCCTTACTACAATTTTGGTAGAATATAACCTGAGTTCAACCGACCATAACTTGATCATAACAAACTAAATTTGAGTAAAATTAGACTCTAATAGTAATTTCACTTAATTAACCTTTTAGCTATATTTTATACGTCTTCAAACTCAATCAGACGATTTAACAATAACCTTCACAAGATAAGTGCGTAATTCAGCACCTTCTGTCTTGTTGTGATGTTTTGACCTATTTACGAATCTTTTCATAAAAATGTTTCTGAATGAAAGTTATCTGTATTTCAGCACCTTCTGTCTTGTTGTGATGTTTATAATTTTTTAAAACCGTTTCCTATTTTTAAAACCTGTTCAAACACGTACCAAACATTCTGTATAGAATTTATAATTGGTGCAATAATCATTTTTCAATCTACCTTTTTCTTGTTGGCATTCCTAAGCGTCCTAACTTCTTGTATTGAATTCTGACCTCAAGTTATTGTTCCTTTTTATCATTTAGGACATCACCTTTGACTCTTGAACATCCAAGCTTTCTTATGTACACTACAACCATCATTATACCATGTGGGTTCTCCATGCCCCCTTTTTACTTTATTTCACACCCTTTTGGGGTGAAACATGTTATCCTTATCAATTTACACTTGTAAACTTTTATACTTGTAATGCACTTGCAATTCATCTTCACTTTTTGTCATGGTTATTTGTATTATTTTGAGTGTTGACAATCATTAACTATTGCTAGCCTAGCGACGTCATAGATCTATGGGCCTGACAAGCCTATTTGGTGCTAAAGCCGATGTATTGCCGGCTTCAGATGATGTATGACTTGTTCATCATGGGAACCAAGTACACTTAGCTAATCGTTATAAACTTGTAAACTTATTCTTGGTCAAGGTTTGAATGTAGCTATATGTGTTCTATAAACTTGCATAATTCATAACCATTGACATGAATTGCTACTTGTAAATCTTTTTTTATATATCTATGTATACTTAACCCATGGAAGCTCACCAACTTTCAAAGTTAACCCTTTATTTTTAACATGTTTCAGGATTGCTACTTTAGGAATTCATCTTGATCATATAGAACTTAGACTTAGTTTAACTAAATATCTTATGTTGTTGTTTAATTTTTTGTTGTATTGTAATGACTTAATTGTCTAATATTATTCAATGAAAAATGGATTTTAATATTATTTCAAGTTATTTAATTCCATAAGCTATGAAAAATCATTTCACATTCGTCCGCCTCGATGATTCCACCGTCGGTCGGGGTGTGACAATTGGTTCTTAACTAAGTTCCTAATGTGCTCCTCACTTGAACGACCAAGTCCGGATGTTACTGTGGCATACTTTGGAGCTGAAGAGCTTCAGAGATTGAATGCACCACCTACCACTAAGGAAGGAGTTGGTTAACCTAATGTCCATAATAAATTTGAGATTAATTTCAAATGGAATATAGGGACCGATGGCCCACAACTGAAGTAGTTGGAATCTCACTAAATTCTGAAGCTGAAGTCAAAGCTACGGAAGGATTATCCTAATCTTTCGAAGATGAGATTCAAGTTACGGAAGGGTTATCTTCTTTATCTGATCTAATTATCATAGTGGCAATTCTTGAACTAGCCCCTGTGATAAATAGTGAAAACTTTCTCAAAACCCCTCTCACTCAAACACCTTCATCACCACAAGCTCAAATCAACACCCACCAACCTAAATCCTCTGCACCTGAACTTCCAAAAACTCAAGCTTTCAAAGACATCACAGGCAAAAGGAAGTTAACTATGGAAGAAATGTTAGAGGAGGAAAGGTTGGAAAGCTTAAGAGAAAAGGTAGACTCCCCACCGGGAAGCTATTAGCTGCAAGTAGCAAAGTAGCTATGGCAAACCATTGATAGACTTGTCAATCCTAGAGCAACAAGTGAAGATATGCTCCTCCTACCACTTGAGGAGCTGGTGGAGTTAGAAAAGGAAACCCTATTGTAGAAAGAATAATAGGAAGCAACAAGGTTGGCCTTAGAAGATGAACAATAGAGTAAGAAAGAGGAAGCTAAACAATAACTGAGAAATGAAAGGATAGGTCTCTTAAGTTCTACGGGATATTCTCTTGAAGAACTAAGCTCCTCATGATAATGACACAATCTTGTGGGTTTGCCACAAAGAGCAAGTTTAAATGGACAAGGAGAGAAAGAGGACATCTAGGGAAAAGCTTAGAGAGAAGAAGAAGAAAAAGAAGAAGAAGCTCAACTTGTGGCAACCAAAAAGGTGTGAGACAAAGCTTGGATGAAGGCTTATCTCAAGGCATATAGCTTCTCTGGAAAACAAGTTGGCCCCATGTCGGAAAGGACCCTGCAGCGATATGTCAGTGACATCAAAGTTGACATTCACTTAGGAAGAAGGAAAGAGGTATAAAAAAGTATATAGAGGATGACTTCCAAACCTTCACCACAACCTCAACCTCAACCTTTACCAATACCATTCCATTTCCCCATAAAAACTGAGCCAACCACTGAGCCTTACACCCCTGAACCCATATCTTCAACCATTTCCTCATCCTCTCTTGTTGTTGTTGTTGTTATTGTTGTTGTTATTGTTGTTGTTGTTGTTGTTGTTGGTGTTGTTGTTGGTGTTGTTTTGGACAACGGATGTCTAAAAATCCAAAGCAGACAACCACTGTCCACAGCGGACGCCTAATGTTCATAACGGATGACCATGGTCCACATCGGACAACATTTAAAATATAAGGATCCACAATGGACAACCATATTCCACAGCGGGAAACTGCTAAAGCCTAAGTGCCCATAACGGACAACCAAGGTCCACAATGGATATCACTAAACCTTTTAAGTGTCCACAATGGAAAACCAATGTCCACAACAGACAACCAACAATACTTAAAGGTTATACTTATACGACTTATGATTCTATAAAAATATACTATTAAACATATACTTAGCATAAATCCATCAGATTCACATTTAGAACGTATTGTACATCAATTATCATCACAAAAAACGTTCAAACTATATTTTTCATAAAAATGTCGTACTTTGTAGTGTAAAAACATATTGTTGGTAAAGAAACATCAGTTATTTTATATATATCAGCCCTAAAAAGTAGAACATAAATAAAAGAGGGGTTCTAGAACTCACCTTAACTAGCTTTCGAACAACACTTAAAAACCCAAAAGTAAACAAGCGATTATAAACTATTCACATGCAAAGATTCAATCTTAACACATAGAAATCTACTTAGAAGCTTAAACCAATTTTGATCAAAGAGGAACCATCATTAAAATCATACCTTTCAACGAAATCTTCCACTTTCTCTCTCTAAAACTGATAGGAGCTCTTTCTTTCTCTAAACCGGTTGATTTGAGGTGCATGGGAATGAGGATGGGCGACCATCACTCTTTTTACCCACTTATGGGCTGGTTTGGCCTTTGCACACTTTAACCCTTTCAAATAAAAGAAATTATCCATTTGCTCCTTTACTTTTCTCTTTTGAAATTTAGCGGGTGTTACAACCTTGGACTTTGGTATCCTAGGAATTCCAAATTTAATTTATACACTTATACTAACATTGATTATTGTGTTTTAACTATAAGAGGATGTCAATTTCTTGGTAATAGTATGATTTTATAGCAATACAAGAATAAGAACACTACTTCCATATCCAATATAAAGGTTGACTATATGATTGCATCAAGTCGTCGTTCACAAATTGTTTAGATACAACAATAGCTACTTAATTATGGCCTTAAAAATTTTGACCCCGTAATTTGGTATGATAATTCTACAATTGATAACATTGTGAAGAATTCAATTCAGTATTCAAATACAAAACACATTGATATCTGCATGCATTTCATCCATGATTGTTTTGATCAAAAGCTTACATCTCTTTAAAAAGTGACATCTAAATAAACATTACTGATTTAATGACCAAGGCCTTTAACCATTCTCATTTTGACTTTCTGGTCGAATCTTTGGGAATGATTAACTTTGAATAATTAAAGTATTATTTTCACCAAAAATATCTTGTTTTCCTTCTGTTTGTTAATATTGTTATTTTCTTTGATCTAAACAATTTTAAGGGGTTAGAAATTGAAAAACGCAATGAAAAAGATTTTTTGTTCAAGGGAGTTCGAATTATATTATAAAATAGCAAAAAAATGTTTGAAAAAAAGTTAGAGATAAATTAATGTCATGTGCATATAGGAACTGATAGTACATTTATTGATTTTAATATCTTACATACAAAAGTTTAAAAACAAACAGACTTGGCTTATGTTTGATAGGTTAATAGGCTCTACTTACATAAACACAAAAAACATATGGAGTTTTAAGGATTCCAACAAGTTTGATGCAGTTAAGACATTCAAAGCATCCAAAGTCTCTCTACATGCATGCACTAAGTTACTGAAGTAGAAATGCTTCAGAAGTTTTACACCTCACACCAAAAATACTCTAAGTGTAAAATATTTCGAAGCCAAATATGAAGTCTTCCAAAGCTTTAGAGTCAAAGTCTTCCGAAGCCAATTTTATGAAGATAGATTTCTTCCAAGACTTTTATGTACATGCTACTATCTGATGTACTTTTCCATAAAGCTGAACATCCTTTCCACTACAACTCTAATTGACTGACCATTTCTTACAAGTTGGTGTAAGGGTCCATGCTTTTGGAATACTATACATTGAGGTCTTAAGTCTGAGCTTTCTAATTTATGTACTTTATTCTTTTTGTAATATATTAGGATGTGAGCTATGGCATGTCATAGTCACTACTCAAAAAGAAATCTACCTTTTGACTTTACATTTGATTTTGTTGTCTAGTCTTATGTATCCAGCTGGCTTTCAAACTATAGCCGGCTATAGGATGTAATATATGTATATCCGGTACTTGTAACTTTAGAAGTATGCTTTGTAACACTTTGTAATAGTACTTGAGAAGCAATATACTGCTGTAGATACATGTGTACCTAGTTTAGGAACTTAATGTAAAATGTATTTTTTTCGTATGGAGTACTAGCTGATTCTGCGCGTTTACCAACTCAAATAGTGTGGAATCCTATTTGATTGTCGATCCAATCAGGGAGAACACAGTTCCGATCAATCTAACGATTAGTGAAATGTTTCGAATGATTAGAACATGATCAACTATGATCTATGAACTTGGAACAGGTTTTCTCGAGTCTCTGGACGGCTAGGGTATGATTATGTGTGTAGGTATTTGAATTGTTACCTTTTTCCATGAATTAAGAGGTATTTATAGGTTAGGGTCTTCCAATCGTACAACTGAACCATTAGCATGGTTCAGTCGTGCGACTGAATCATGCGATTGATCCATCGGCACGACTGAAGGTTCAGTCATGCGACTGAGCTAATCTTATATCTCAATCGTGCGACTGATCCAGTCTCCTGGTTCAGTCGTGCGCTTGGTCCATTAGCATGAAGTATTCATGCATATGGTCCATTTGCATGGTCCATTTACATGAGAACTTCACACAATTATGTTTTAATATGTTTCTCAATCATTATTGACTAAGAATTATGTAAAACAAGCACAAACCTATATATTTAGTTCACTATAAGTAATCACACAATAAACAATGAAATATTAAACATTATAAACATCAACCACACTTTGTATTTCATTCATACCCATTCAATTACATATATGTAAGACATGATAGACATATTACATTAAGCTCCTAAACTAGGTAAACATGTATCAACAAACTCCCCCTTGGACCTAGTTTACATCATTTTCTAACATTCTTCATTAGCTCTTCAAACTTCTTGTACTTTTCCTCTCTTGTAACTCCGACATTTATCTCAAATGCAAAATACAGTCGTATAACATTTTGAAACTGGAGGGCTTGTACAATATCCTACGAATCATAGAATAGTGGCCACTTGTATAAGGTATATACATCGTCTGCAGACAAGTTAGTCAACCACATGGGGTCAAATACCCGGATAGAATCCATTTGGCTATCCTTTTGTAAGACTATGACCGCTTCACCTGTTCTCCAATCATAATACCACCACTTGAAGTGTTGTGTGAAGTCCTGTGGCATTTCCCTTAGAGGGATTTTGGACATAGTACACGGAGGACTCCACTTCAGCACTACCTTAGGCTTTCCAGTAGTGGGATCTACTTTAGACCGTCTGATATACCTCTTTGGTTGTTAAGGTCTGAAGTTAACCCACTTGGTGTGGTATTCTTTCCTCAGTGCAGCCTCAAACCAGCCTGACATCTTCATCGGATTAGCATATAGAAACTTTAGGTGTGCCAGCTGGTTGAGCTCAAACCCAAGGAGAGTCTTTAGATCGTGTGGGAATCTAAAGTACTCAATGCCTTTTCTCTCTTCACTACATACACATTCAGATCCTCAAAATATACCCATGCAATGATCTTGCCTAACACCTTTAGGTGTTTCTTGACTTTGTACAGCTTGGTGTAGACATTAGGCTTTTGTGCAGTGCGCATGGCTCGGATCTCAGCAAAACATGCCACCCATTCAGCCTTTTTGATTTCAACATCAGCGTCTGAGGCTTGGGCTTGACCCTCATTCTTCTCCGTCTCTTTCTCTATCTCATCCAGCTTGTCAAATGTATCACTGCTGAGAGTATCACCCAAGTTGGGGACTGCATTTTCCTCTCGGTTAGTGTAGTCTAGATAATGGTCAGCAGTTACATCCTCTATCTTGATTTCATCTATGTCGTTGAGCTTATCATCACTTGTCACCTCAAAAGTTGGAGCATCCTTGACAATCTCGTCCGGGTTCAACCTAAACAACTTAGTAAGTTGCTCGTCAGTCAGGTCATGAATGATTTCTCCTTGACAATCCCTTGCAAATGAAGAATCATTGTGAGTTAAGACTTGATTTGCTGAAGGGGAGCAACATCATACTCGTCTTGCTGAGATGTTTCATCTGCTTGATTTAAACATGTAACACATCAATCATTAGTCAATAATCAAGATAGTTAAACATTAAATATAGATAAACATTAAGTACAATATTTTAATACATGATTCAAGTACAAAAGCTTTCAAATACATAAATATCTAATCATTAAATTTGCCCTGAATAGCCGGCTCGTCACCCGGAGGGGCTGAGGATGAGGCTCCCTGATCCTAAGCCTTCTTTGACCGCCGTTCTGTAGCCTGTGTGGATGCTGATGTAGCAACATCATCTTCTTCATCCTCATCTCCTCCCTTCTCCTCTCCTTCATCATCAGTCTCATCATCATCGTCCTTATCGTCCTCATCATTGTCATCATCACCATCATCCTTCTCTGATCTTGAGGGGCTCACCTTTGGAGCCTTTAAGTCGTAGCATCAACTTCTTGTTCTTCGCCTCAAGATCATCTATCCTTTGTAGTTAAGAAGTCTGCAGCACACGAAGCTCAGCAATCTCCAGACTATGAGCTGCTATCTGTTGAGCCTGAGCAGCATTGAGCTCCTTCAACTGGTTTAGTTGTGTATCTTGTTGCTCATCAGTAGCTAGTAGCTTAAGCACAATCCAGTTTAGATTGGCCAGCTCCTCCTCTAACCCAACAAAGGGCATAGAGGATCCAAAGCTCAATGGGACCTGAGATGAAGTCCCGACTCGATAGGTGGTGGTAGTGGTGGTAGTTGTGGTAAAGATGGGTGGTGGTATAGGTGTAGCTAGTGGAGGTATGGCTGTAGTATTGAAGGGTGGAGGTGTGGTAGTAATGGTGGGTGATGTGGTAGTAGTGGTGGAGGGTGTGGTAGTAATGGTGGGTGGTGTGGTAGTTGTGGTGGAGGGTGTGGTAATGGTGGTGGTAGCTATGGAGGTGGTGGTGGTAGAGGTGGTGATCAAAGTGAATCTCCGTCTCTTACTCTTCATCCCATGTGGCTGAGCCATCCTCTTTTTCCTTGATCCTTTCAAGAAGGATGCTCCCCCTTGGCTGCTGGGCTGGTTTGGGGTGTAAGATGGATCAGTAGCAGCCTCCCCAGACTCACCCTGGTGTCCACCTACCACCCTAATCCCTTGCTCGGTGGCAACCACCTTGCTGCCCATTGTCCGACGTAATAGCTCCACATCAGACTCCTCCTCCTCATCAGGACGAAAGTCCTGGTGGAATCCTGCCATATCAGCTCCTCCATGGGTGGATGGTGGAGATGTAACATCTCTGGTAGTGGCCATAGATTGGGTGGGGCCAGTATCTCCACCATCACCACTATCATCATCATCAGAATCGTCAGATGGGAGCACAATCGGCTCAAAATCTGAGTTACTATCATCGTGACGTCACTTCCTCCTAGCTGGCGCCACATAGTCCTCTCGGGCCAAATGCCCAAACAATCTCCTTACCGGGGGCTTCACCTGCTTGCCCTGGTAAACCATCATCCTGCCTAGGGTGGTATCATCCATCACCTCTAGTGTAACTGCATCCTCTCTCTCCTTGGGTAGCGAAGGAAGCTTCTGGTCGATGATCATCTAAATGAAACGTGGGTACATGCAGAAGTCTTCTTTGCCTTTGGCCTCTATGTTCTCCACTAAGTAGGTGAAGATCATCCTCGAAAAGCTGAACGGGTGGTTCAGCACCAGAGCTACATACACATTCTGGATCTAATCTGACAACTCATCAAATCCGCCCTTCCTCGAGGCTATACACTTTAGCAGCACATGGTCTAAGTATTTGAACTGGGGGCACAGGTTGCTCTTGTTGACCACACCTGCGTGTATATCCCCCAAGTACTTATCCCAAAGAAAACATCCTCGAACTGTCAATGGATGCAGTCTGGTAGGGCAATCGCCATCATCTCCCAACACTAAGATTGTCCTTAGATCCTCTTCACTGATCTCAATGTCCTAACCAAAGATGGAACTCCTAATACTGTGAAGCTCTGAGGACGTATCTACAACAACGCTTTCCCAGAGAGCTTGCTATATCAATCTGTATGGTGTGCACAGAGTGGAGATAGCTCTGAAGATCCTCGATCTCCGTAGAAATGAAATAATGCCCGCGAACTCAGACGCATTCCGGGACGTAATGTCTAGATGAGCACATATGTTGTGCTTTGTGCTCATCGTCCATCGACTCGCCATGCTGCTGTAACATAAGATAGATAAACATTAGAGTGTCTGTAAATTAATGACATTTGAATTTATTGGACTTGAATCCTTCTGTTTTGTCATGAGAATGGACGGTGCGACTGACTCTGAGTCGTGCGATTGAGCTCATTCGTGCGATTGAGCATGCGACTAGGCTTAGTCGTATGCTGTCCCATGCAGTTGAACCAGTCGTGCGACTGGACTCATATGCATGGTTCAGTCGTGTGATTGTCCCATTCGCCCAACTTAGTCGTGCGATTGAGGTTCATCAGTAAGTCCATTCGCATGACAGTCTATTTTTCCATTCAAATTCAATTCTTGAGCAAAAATTGATGTTAAACATTGTGGTTTGGCTCATTAAACTCACAATCGTTCCAACTAACATCTAACACATTTTAAGTTAGCAATTTAGTTTTACAGGTTTATTTTGTGACCTAAGTGTCGGTTCTAGTTAGGGCTCAAATTAAGTCGATTTAAGACACGATTTGATGAACATTTGAGTGGATTACTTTGCATATTACCTGTATAATCAATAGAAATTGTTAGAAGCAACAATAATCAGTCTAGACCACTCAATCAAAACTTTTGGCAGCGTAACGGTACTATCGTGCGACGAGAGAGCGATTGGGGGGGGG
>BJCM01265386.1:0-16312 GCA_018326385.1 Flaveria bidentis
ATACGCACAAACAGTGCTCATGCGCCTAAAATCTGCACTTAATATAAATATAACACTGGTTTGTTTTTCATCTCATTCGCACATCAAACACATTTAAACTTTCCCTTGAACACCCAAAACCTTCGGTTAGACCATTTCATCGATTCAAATCGTTTAAGAGCTCATTCACAGATTTCTAATATTGCTTGTGATATTGTGCAGATGGCTGAGTTAAAATTTGAATCTAAGCACAATGTGGCAGCTTTACTAAATGAAGATGATGATCAAGAAGATGATGATCATGATGATGATAATGATGGTGATGAAGTTGCAACACAAGCTGCAACACACCAATATGACTGAACATGTTGATGAAATTGAAGATGAAAGATAAAAGATGAAAGATAAAGATTGAAGATTAAAGACAAATTCTGGAGATAAATACTGATGCTGAAAATAAATAAAAAAAACAAAGATTGAAGACTAAAGACAATGTAAATCTTAAGGGGAGTATTGTTAGAACCCTTGAAAGATTAACATTTAGTCTTTTTGTATATATGTTATAGTTTGTACTAGTATAGGGACTAGTTTTGTAAATTGTTAGTTCCTTAGTTGCTAGTATAAATAGCTTAGTCTAAAGAGTTAGTTAGAGAGGGTTGCATGCAATTTTTCATTTAATTTTAACAGAGAATTCAATTAAGTTGTTGAGAGTTTGTTGAGATTAAGTGCTTGAATTGTTAACTGCTTTCTTACTCTTGTAATTGTCTTAGCTATATCAATGAACTGTGAATTTGTTGATATTGCTTGAATTGATTACAATTGTTTGTGTTTCTCTTGAATTGTTCACATAATTCATTACAGATTGTCTCAATTGATCCTATCAATTGATATCAGAGCCTATCAATTGGTACTGAATCAATCATATGCTTTCACCCGAATCGGCTCGGGCCTTTCCTTTCTGCTAAGGGCATCCGCCACTACGTTGGCATTGCCTGGATGCTAATGCATCTCGCAATCATAATCTTTTTTAAGCTCCAACCATCTCCTCTATCTTATGTTCAAATCTTTCTACTCAAAGAAGTAATTCAAGCTCTTGTGGTCGGTGAATATGTTCACTTCATCCCGTAAAGATAGTGCCTCCAAATCTTTAACGCAAAGACTACGGGTGCTAGCTCCAAGTCATAAGTAGGATAATTGACCTCATGAACCTTCAACTGTCGGGACGCATAGGCTCCCGTAAAGATAGTGCCTCCAAATCTTTAACACACACCCCAACCCCAAGTAGGAAGCATCAGAATAAACCACATGATCTTCACTTCCATCGGGTAATGACAGAACAAGAGCTTGAGTCAATCTCACCTTCAATTATTTGAACGCCTTCTCTTGAGCTTGACCCCATACAAACTTCACATCTTTCTATGTCAACTTAGTTAGTGGAGAAGCAATCTTAGAAAAGTCTTGGATGAATCTTCTGTAGTAGCCCGCCAAACCCAAGAAACTACGAATCTCGAATGGCGTCTTTGGAGACTTTCATTGCATCACCGCCTCCACCTTTTCCGGGTCCACCATAATCTCGTCAGGATTCACCACATGTCCTAGGAATTGAACTTCGCACAACTAGAACACGCACTTGGAGAACTTGGCATACAACTTCTCCTTTCTCAATGTCTCAGGAACCTCCTGAATGTGACCGACATGCTCTTTCTCTCTCTTCAAATAAATCAGGATATCATCAATAAACACAATCACTGATTTATCTAACATCGGCCAACACACTCGATTCATCACATCTATAAAAGCAGCTGGTGCATTGGTCAAACCAAAAGACATGACAAGAAAGTCGTAATGTCCATAGCACGTGGGAAAAGTTGTTTTAGGAATATCTTGCTCCTTCACTTTCAACTAATGGTAACTAGATCGAAGATCTATCCTTGAAAACCAACTGGCACCTTGAAGCTGATCAAACAAATCTTCAATTCTTGGTAAGGGATATCGATTCTTTACCACCAAATTGTTCAGCTCACGGTAATCAATACACATCCTCATACTACCGTCTTTCTTCTTCACAAACAGGACTGGAGCACCCCAAGGAGAGATACTCGGTCTGATAAACCCCTTATCAAGCAGCTCATTCAACTGCTCTATCAACTCTTTCATATCCATCGGAGCCAGCCGATATGGTGCCTTGGCGATAGGTTGGGCACCTGGTATCAAATCGATATGGAATTTGATCTCACGATCAGGTGGCACTCCTAGTATGTCTACTAGAAACATGTCTGGAAAGTCACACACAACCGGTACATCAGACAGTTATGGTGCGGGTGTATCCACCTCTTTTACATAGGCCAAAAAGGCACTACATCCATCCCTCATGCACTTTCCTGCCACCGCCATCAAGATTACTTTTGGGATCATCGTGACCCGATCCCCATAAACAGTCACCTTACTCCCATCAGGCGCTGTCAATCGAATCATCTTCTTCAGACACACAATGTTTGCCTCATAGTCCGCTAACCAATCCATCCCAAGAACCATATCAAAACCACCTAAGGTCATCAGGATGGTCTAACCGAAAACTTATGACCTTCCAATTCCACATCACATCCTTCTATCACCTCAGAAATCTTGGTAGACTTACCTATGGCAGTTTCTACATCAAAGGGCGCATCAACACATCTACTACTAGGAGGAGGCTTAGCACAAAAAACAGCAGAAATAAAACTTTTACAACGGAATCAAATAACATAGAATCTAAAGTTTGGTTCACTAGAAACGTACCGGACACAACATCAGGGTCCGTCCTAGCCTCCTTCTCAATCATAGTGAATGACTTGGCGCTCACCCTCGGTCCTTCACTTCCCGTTTTCTTAACCTAGAACCCTCAGCCCTCAGCTTCTTACAGTCTTAACTCATATGACCACTTTCCCCACAGTTGAATCACCTCATACCCCTGCAATCTCTAGCCATATGACCAGGCTTTCCACACTTGAAATAGACATTCAACCCCCATCTACAATCGCCACTGTGCTCCTTCCCACATTTACCACACTTATTCGATCCCTTACCCGGTGTGACTACACGGTGATCATCCACCCGTGCCTTCTTATTACCCCTAGAGGCGTCACCCGTACCAAACCTCTTCCCATTCCAGTTTCGATCACTACCACCTTTCTTGCTACCCTCAGTGACCACCACCATTCACTCATCATACAGTCTCCGCGCCAAATCCATCACCGACCTAAACGTGCTCGGTCGGGCAGCGATCATGTGCGTGCGAATATCCGCTGGCAAACCTAGAATGTAACTCTTAATCTTTCGCGATAGAGGCATCACCTAATCCGGTACCAGACGTGCCATCTCGTTGAACTTGGTAGTGTACTGCTGATGTGTCATGGTTCTCGCCTCGAGTTGAAGGAACTCTCTCTCAACTTTATCAATTTCTCTATGATGACAGAATTGCTCAATCACCAACTTCTTCAGTTCGGACCATCTCATTGTCCTAATAGCTCGACTACCCTCAGATTGGGCAATATTGTCCCACCAGCATGAAGCTGAGTCCACGAAAGAATGGGTAGCAAACTTTACTTTCTGATCCTTCCGACACTCGCTGATATTTAAAACAACTTCCATTTCTCTCACCCACCGGTGAGCAGCAGCAGCATTGTCGTTACCATCAACAGTAGGGGGCTTGCATCGTTGAAACGCCCCATAGTTAAAGCCTTATGCCGCCTTCGTCGTAGGCTCTTCTTCATTTTCTTCATCATCAGAGAGAACCGTTTTAGGCTCCGATTGCTCCCGTCCTCCCGAAGACCAGTTTCTCTCTTTTCTTTCCCCTTCTAGTACAACCTTTATAACTTCGGTCACCATAGATGGTAAGATTGTCTGCATGACCTCATGAACTTCTTCCACAACAGCCTCCTTTACTGAGGCTCTCAAATTTGCGCTCTCATCGCCACCCTCCGAATGAGGGGTCTCTGGTTCTTAAGGAACCACCTTTTCAACTCTGGGTCTTCCCCTCTTGGGTCGCGGTTCAGCACCACGACCTCCACCACGTGAAGCCTTTGAAGATCTACCGCCGGCCATCCACACACACACTAAAAGATTCAAATTCCAACACGGTCGTTCAAGGGAACAACTTAGTTTATGTCAAGTATAGTAAGTCCCTAATTACACTAGCCAGTTGTGATTAGCCACTTACTTTACTCTTCAAACCCCAACCATTACCTTTCCTGACTACATCAGTATTTAAATCTACAAACAACACATAAACCACATAACATGCGCATATAATACTAGTTAACATTACGAAAATACCTGATGGCACGCAACTACTCAGACTGGCATCCCTTCCCTTTTCGTTCCATTTTCAGTTTAAGTTTATTTTGAAAATTTACCTGTTTCACTTAAACTTTGGCTCTGATACCAACTTGTAAGGCCTCATTCCCGAGACGCTTACAGCTGGTAAATCATTGCGCATAAAACATATAATTACATTGACTTCAAAAAAGTATTGCAGCAGAAACATAAAAATGACTTTTCATATCATTACAAATGTTTTTGCAAGTTAACACAATTGTTCATTTCAAAACATCGTTCATTCGCATTATAATGCAAAAACGTTAAACAAAAGAATACCATCCCAAAAGAGTTGAGTAGCCGTCCCGTGCCATCCTTAGCAACATTACCTACTAACTGGAAACACATAAAAGTCAGCGTTTCTGAGTGAGTTCTAGTTTTATAATAAAACAATACTTTATCTTTCATTAAAATCGTTCTTTACTTTATGCGATCATACATCATACGTACACACAGATAATATCATTATTATCTTCATTAATTGTGCATTCACCGTTTATCATTATCATTCACATTCGTTACTTCCATTCAAATTCATTCATACTTCTTACTTTCATTCGTACATTCAATTATTTCGATGACATGTATATTACCTCAAACATTGTGCACAAAGCTGGTAACTGGGCCTGAGGTCTTTCATAGACCTCAAACATTGGGCACGAAGCTGACTCTAGTACCTACGGCAAGTACATTCACCACTTATCTTTTCTCTTTCATTCCGGATCAATGCCATATGTTATACCCCGAACATTGTGCACGAAGCTGGTAACTAGGCCTGAGGTCTTTCATAGACCTCAAACATTGTGCACAAAGTTGACTCCAGCACCTAGGGGAAGCGGCAAGGATCCCATACATTTGGTCAAACACAAAGATTGGACCCTAGTGTGCATCATTCTGGAGTAGCTAACCCGCACACCAATGAGCTAACACCCTTCATTGGGTGTGAACCTCCATACATTTGCTTTCATGCCTTTCTTACATTCATTCATTCGTTCATTCATTAATGAATGCATTCTTTCATTACGTTCCTCTTTTCCTTATCTTCCACTATACGTTACATAATACTTTCATTTCATTTGTTAACAATCAATGTAAAGCCAAGGGAAAGATAATCATACATAACAATAAGGAACATCAACATACACAGTCAACATCATCATACATAGCATCAACATACATACGTAACATACGTCATACATAAATATACAATGTCATACATTGCCATACATCATCATCCATGCTCGACATAACCTCTAAGACCTCAAAAGTCAACTTACATGAACTCCCGGGAACCTTCCACGTCAAAACTTACGCCTGCACTTTCCCCAAAAGTCAGTAAATAAACTATGTTCCCTTGCGTAAACAAACCCTACTTGGATGTATGGGCACCCTTCAGTCGCAAGGCCTCCCATGCGACTGAACACCATGCGAATGAACATCAGAAGAATGGGCCTTATGCGAATGGACCCAATGCGGATGAACACAATGATGATGAGTCCCATGCGAATGGAACTAATGCGGATGAAAAACTTGTGTGAATGAAACTAATGAGGATGGACACTAATGCAAATGAGCACTAATGTGGATGAGCACTAATGCGGATGAGAACTTAAGCGAATGGACCCTTAGTCGCATGACTCCCCATGCGACTGGCCCTCAATCGTGCGACTCACAAGCGAATGGACTCCAGTCGCACGTCTCACATGGGAATGTACCTCAATCGCACCCCTTTCGGTCGTATGGCCTCCATTCGGTCACCTAGCCCCAGTTGATGTAGAATGAAGTTCATCCCGAACCCAATCGGCGATTTTCAGCCACCAAACCCTTCCAAACTAGTTCTAAGCCCAAATCAACCATCCTAGACCTTAGAAACACCTACCACAACACCATTCAAGCACACACAAGACCGAAAGCAAACCCCTCTCGCATAGTATGAAATCTGAAGTTCTAGAATAGTTTATTCTTGAATACTACCTGTAGACCGCTCAAAAATCTCCTGAGGAACGTTGATTAACATATAAGCGTGGGATCCACAAATGCTTCTTGAAAAAATTAAACCTTAAATCATCACCAATGTGTGTCAAAAATCTATGTATGGATTAAGAGGACAAGTATACTGACCATCATTGTGAGATGCAACTTTTGAAAGTCAAAACCACTGTGTGCATCTTGTAACACTAGTATGATTTCCTAAACTTGCTAATGACTCCCGGTGAAAACAAGAATCTAGCATCAAAAGGATTTGGTAAATGTCCCAAATGAGTTGATAAACCTATATGATTCCATAATGAATCATTCCAGTTATGATCAAAGTAACTACACGCTATACTGTCCAAGAAAAATATAGTAGATACTTATCTTAGGATTTCAACCTCACACAAAATTACAAAATTATGTTTTTAGCTTTGTTTTGTTTCTAGTTATTTAATTTAGTCACTTTCTGTTAATTAAGTAGGTAAATGTCAGACTACGCATCAGAAGTCAATCTGGGAATCACTCACTAAAAGGTCACGTTTGAGGTAACCAATGGGGTTTTCAAATGTAAATGGGTCACGTCTGAGGTGACAAACTATTTTGTTATTAAAAGGATCATGTTTGAGGTGATCAATAGTTTTCTAAGTTAAAATGATCATGTCTAAGGGTATGAATGGTCATAAGATCAAACTCATAAGTATGAGCCATTCGCACGACTGGATCATGAGTTTGGACCAGTCGTACGATTGGACCATGCGTATGACCCCAATCGCACGACTAACTCATATGTATGGACCAGTCGTATGATTGGACCATCAACATGGGGTAATCCTTGTGATTGAATCATCAGAACGACCCAATCACGTGAATGGAGGTGACCGAATGAGTCAGTCGCACAACTTAAACCTAGTCGGTCGACTGAAGGTGACCGACAAAGGCGATCGCTCGACTAAGCTCCAATAGCACGAATGATTAGTGTGAATGGATCCAGTCGCCCGATTGAAGCCAGGCTCAATATAAATAGGCTAAAGTCGGTCGCATATTTTCATCACACCTCAATCGCCTTAAAATTGCCCGATAGTAGCGAGACTCTGCCAAAATTTGATAGAATCAATTTCCCTTCACCACTGTGATAGTAACAATTTAATACATCTTCTGTAGGTAATAAATGATCCATCTCGCACATAATGCACCGTGAAATCTAACCCTAATAGGCCTAAACTGTTTAAAATCAAGAAATAAGTCATAATCAACTAACAGAACACATAAACGTGCAAATTGGTTAAACAGAAAGACTTAATGATACAATTAGGGTTCCTACGAGTCTAAAGAACCTAACCACAACGTTTAGTTTCTAGTTTTGACCTAGATTCATGATTAACGGCTCGTATAGAGACGTATACGACTGGTCACTCCGAATGAACTTCAATCGCACGATTGATTTGGGCGAATGACACAATCGGCCGAATGAACTAGGCGTATGAGCTAAGTCGCCCGATTGAACTCAGAAGCAGGCTTAGTCGCCCTTAGTCATATACTCAGTCGCCCGATTGAAGTTAGTCACATACCCGGTCGCCCGATTGAAGTCAGTCGCATACTTAATCAACCGACTGATCTCAGTCGTATGGTTTAATTGCATGGTTGAACCAGACTGATGTCAAGACAGTTTAAGGTTCAACAGTTTCTGTTATGGAAAAATCTAATGTTTATGTATCTTGTGTTACACAAACATGGCTGAGAAATGGATCAAAACCAAGCATAACAATTGTGTTCGTTTGGATGCCACTACGAGGAATCCTGTAGATTTTGATGACATCATTACATTTCTGAGGAGATCTAGGATCTACAGGGCTATATCTGTACCATGCACACAGTACCGGTCTATACAGCAGGCCTTCTAGGAAGGTTCATCAGTCGACAGATCCACAGAGCCTTACTGCATGCCCAGCAGCACTTTTGCGCATGAGATAGAGGTTACAGCAGCAGACCTCTGACAAGTTCTGGATCTGGGTGATGATGTGGCTCACCCAACCAGGTTACACCCCTTGACAATTCGGGGATGTTTCCTCGGGATGAAGTACTCTGGGGACGTCAATGCAGGGGTGCTGAACAAAAGCAACTTGTGTCCCCAGCTTAAGTACTTAGCACCCGTCATTCTGAAGTGCGTTGCACCGAGGAGGGGTGGTTTCGATGACCTCTCTGACCAAATCCAGAATGCCTACATGGCACTAGTACTAAACCACCCCTTCAGCTTCTCCAATATGATTTTTACATACATGATCGAGAACCTAGATGCTAAAGGGAAAGAGAGCTTTTTATGTACCCTTGATTCTTAAAGCTGATTAAAGATGAGAAGCTTCCCCAACTGCCCAAGGAGAATGACGACGATGAAGGTGTATAGGGGGGAAGAAGATGAAGCCCCCTATAAGGACGTTGTTTGGTCATTTGGCCCCAGGAAGACTACATGGCGCCGGCAAGGAGGAAGTGGCACCACGATGATAGTGACTTGGACGTTGAGCAGATTGCTCTACCCTCCGATGACTCTGACGGAGATAACCACGGTGATGATCAGGGCAGTGATGGTCAGGGTGGACCTGAGTCTGCTCCCATTCACCCTGAGTTCCAGATGGAGGAGGAGGAAGAGACCGATGACGAGCCTCTGGTGCGAACGGTGGGGAGCCGGGTCATAGCCACGGAGAAAGGTCTTAAGGCGGTAGGTGGATGCCAAGGTGAGTCTAGGGAGGCTTCTACTGATCCATCTTATACCCCAGACCCACCAATTAGCCAAAGGGGAGCAACTGTGTCTAAAGGCTTGAGGAGGAAGAGAATGGCTCACCCCTATGGCAAAAAGGGGAAGAGGCCGAGATTCACATTGACCATATCTATTCGCACTGCCACTGCCACCACTACAACCACCACCACCATATCCACATTTACCACAACTACCACCACCACCACCACTACCACACCACCAATCATTACCACACTCCCTCCTACCACCACTACAGCCTACACTTCACCACCCACTCATATACCATCTCCCATATTCACCATTGCCACCACTACCACCACCAGCCACCAAGCCGGACCATCATCCCACCTTACATTCACCACAGGATCATCTATGCCCCCTATTAGGGTAGCGGAACAATTGTCAGCACTCAATCAAATGGTGCTGAAGCTGTTGGCTACTGATGAAGAGAAGACTGCCCAACTACGTCAGCTTCTGGAGCTAAACACTACCCAAGCACAGTAGATCTCACAGCAACCTCAGCAAATCGCCCAACTCTAGGAGCATAAAGTCCAATCAACAAAGAGAATAGAGGATTTGGAGGCTTCTAACAAGACCATCATATTCAAGTTAAGGGGATCAAAAGATGTGCCCCTCAAGATCAGAGAAGGAGATGATGATGATGATGATGATGATGATGATGATGAGGATGATGATAGTGATGATGATGAGTCCAGTGATAATGAAAAGACAAGGGAAAGGCTGAATGATGATGATGATGAAGAAGGAGATGCAACTGCATCTGCCTCAACTTAGGGTCAAGAGAGACGTACCAAGAAAAACCAAGACCAAGGAGCTTTATCTTCTAACCCACCTACTGACATGCCTGCTATTTAGGGGAAAAGTAATGATTAGACATTTATGTATTTGAAAACTTTTGTACTTGAATCTTGTGTTAATATTATGTTATTAAAGTTTATATATCTTTATCAAATGTTTGATTGTCTTGATTAATTACTAACAAGGGATGTGTTACATGTTTAAATCAAGCAGATCAATCATCTCAGCAAGATGAGTATGATGTTACTCCCCTTTAGCAAATCAAGTCTCAACTTACAATGATTCTTGATTTGCAAGGGATTGTCAGAAGGTCTGTAAGCTATGCTCTTGAGGAAGGAGAAATCATTCATGACCTTACTCATGACCAGCTTGCTAAGATGTTCTGTCTCAACCCGGATGAAATTGTTAAGGACGCTCCTACTTTTGAAGTTACAAGTGATGATGAGCTCAATGACATAGATGAAATCAAGATCGAGGATGTCACAACTAACCATTATCCAGAGTATGCTGACAAAGAGGGAAATGTAGTCCCTAATCTGGGCGATACTCTCATCAGTGATACATTTGCAAAATTAGATCAGATGTAGCAAGAGTCCAAGAAAGAATAAGGATCAAGCCCAAGCCTCAGACGCCGATGTCAACATCAAACAGGCTAAATGGGCGGCCTGTTTTGCTGAGATCCAAGTCATGCGCAGTGCACAAAAGCCTAATATCTACACCTAGGTGTACAAAGTCAAGAAACACTTAAACGTGTCAGGCAAAATCATCACATGGGCTTATTTTTAGGATCTAATTATGTATGCCGTGAAGAAAGAAAAGGGAATAGAGTACTTTAGATTCCCACACGATCTAAAGACTCTTCCTGGTTTTGAGCTCAACAAGCTGGCATTCCTGAAGTTGCTATATGCTAATCCAAAGAAAATGTCAGGCTGGTTTGAGGCTGCATTGAGGAATGAGTACCACATCAGTGGGTTAACTTCAGACCTCAACAACCAACAAGGTACATCAGATGGTCTGATGTTGATTCCATTACTGGAAAGCCTAAGATAGTGCTGAAGTGGAGTCCTCCATGCACAATGTCAAGAATCCCTCTAAGGGAAATGCCACAGGACTTCACTCCACACTTCAAGTGGTAGTACTACAATTGGAGAACAGGTGAAGCGGTCATAGTCTTACAAAAGGAGAGCCAAATGGATACTATCCAGGTATTTGACCCTATGTGGCTGACCAACTTGTCTGTTGATAATGTTTATACTTTATACAAGTGGCGACTATTATATTATTCCCAAGACATTGTACAAGCCCTCCAGTTTCAAAATGTTATAAGGCTCTGATTTCCATTTGAGATACATGTAGGAGCTACAATAAAGGAGAAGTACAATAAGTTTGAAGAGCTAATGAAGAATGTTAGACAATGATGTAAACTAGGTCTAAGGGGGAGTTTGTAGATACATGTGTACCTAGTTTAGGAGATAAATGTAAAATGTCTTTCATGTCTTACATATATGTAATTGAATGGGTATGAATGAAATACAATGTGTGGTTGATGCATATAATGTTTAATATTTCATTGTTTATTGTGTGATAACGTATATTGAACTAACTATAGAGGTTTGTGGTTGTTTATATAATTCTTAGTCAATAATGATTGAGAAATGTGTTCAAACTTAATCGTGTGAAGTTCTTATGCGAATGGACTATGCTAATGGACCATACACATGAATACTTCATGCTAATGGACCAGTCGCACAACTGAAACAGGAGACTGGATCATTCGCACGATTGAGACATAAGATTGACTTAGTCGCACCACTAGACCTTCAGTCGTGCGGATGGATCAATCGCATGCTTCAGTCGCACGATTGAACCATTTTATTGATGGTTCAGTCGTACGAATGGAAGACCCTAACCTATAAATACCACCTAATTTGTGTAAAAACATAACAATTCGAATTCCTACGCACATAATCGTACCCTAGCCATCTAGAGATTCAAGAAGACATGTTCCAAGTTCATAGATCACAGTTGATGGTTTTCTAATCATTCATAACGTTTCATTGATCGTTAGAGTGATGTTAACTGTGTTCTCCCTGATTGGATCGCCAATAAAATAGGATTCCGCACTATTTGAGTTGGTATACGCGCAGAATCAGTTAGTACTCCATACCTAAATGGTCCTAACAATATCTGTATCCTTCCTTTTAATTTGCCAAATTTGTTTCGCTTTAATTAATTTGGATTTGAATGAATTAAATTTGGAATTCATTTCTATTTAAGACCAGAAGGAAAATAATTTTTTTTGAACCTTTGGTCATTTTCATCTTTGAATCATATGAAACCGGCTTCATATGAAAAGGTTTAGATGGAGGGATTTTCATCTAACCATTCAAAGATGTGTGTTTTTTACCTCTAGATCCAGAGAAGCAACTTGTGTTGCCTTTACCATCCGGAACATTATTTGTAGACTTACAGCTGTAGAAGCAATTCGTTACCGTGTGTGCCGAAGCAGGTTACTTATATTGATGAAAAAGGAACTCCCAGGACTATGATGGCCTAGGTTCCCTTTTCAAACTAATCTGTTAATAAGTGCAGGAAAAATTCGGGAGGATTGTTAGTAATTCGCTTTACTGACATAGATTGTTCCTAATTCAAATTTGTGGCGGAACAAACAGGTTATGGTCAAGGTATTTTATCCACAATCTGGATTTTTGTTTACTCAATCACATTACTCACTTCACAATTACTGCATATTTTTTGATAATTCATATCTTATCTTGATAATCAATGTAGTTTGGAAGACCTTCTTTGATAAATTATTATTTTTGTATAGTTTTAGTATTATCAAAAAATAATAATAAAAAATAATTTTTTTTGCAAAAACAATTAGGGGGAAAGTATAAGTAAATAAAAATGAAAAGAGAACTAAGGACTTGATTCGAGATGATTGAGAAATAATTGTATATCTTCTTGAAATGCTTGTTTTTGCATGACTTGTGTTTTTAAAATGAGAAATAATAGTAACAGATGTTGTTATCTGATTTACGTCTTATTTTTAAGTGCAAATAATAGAAAAACAAACAGATGCTTTAATGATATATTTGGTAGACTCAGCCTGAAGAATAATGTAGACAACAACATCATGATTTAAATTAAAATACATGCTTAAGGACGTCTGGATTTACGCAATTATTTTGGCCTGCACAAAAAACGAGTCCCAACAATCATTTTGGCCTATACGCAATCATTTTGGATTGAGAATTGATCTTTCACCCACCATGATACAAAACATATAAGCCATATATTTAAGTGTCAAGTGTTTGTGTTAATCTCCTCTGTTGTAAGGAAGTACTGAGCTAGATTGATGATCTCCTTGGTTATACGATAGTACTGACCTGGAGCTCTCATCGGCATATGATTAAATGGTCATCTCCTTTGTTATACGTGAGTATAGACCTGGAGCTCCCACCATTTTGGTCTAAGTTGTATTACATCATCTAAACAATGAATTCATCACAAAATGCAATATTCTATTGATAATCACTTACACAGATCTTTACAAGCCTTGTTCTAAAGATCGTATCAAAATTCAAGAAATCCTGAGGTTGGGTGAGGGTTTTTGCCAAATGATTGTGGGGTCCTAACATTCTAAAGCATCTAATCAAATCTTAATGAATCATCTGATGTTTGTTGAAAAAGATAAGGCATGGTTTTAAGTGGACAAACATATCAACAATCATTTTTTATATGTTTGAGGATTTCAACAGTTCCTTTAAAGACTGTGATCAGATTTAGTTATCGGTATGATCTCATTGCTTGTCGATGTTTAAATTCATATTTGTGCTAAAGTATATCTTGATGATATAATCTCATGACCTAGTCAGTTCTTGGTTTAAAAAAAACAAATTAAAATATATATATATATATATAAAATAAAAAAATTATAATAAATTTTCATTTCAAAATTCTTTTAGGTCTTCTATATTATGTTGTTACAATTTTATCATTTTTCATGCATTTTACAGAAATTACGCTCAAATGAACACGGGTTCGCTTGTTTTTCACACACAGATAAACACGAGTTTATTTTGTTAAAATGAAATGATCTAATTAGAAATGTCGAGATTTTGTTCGAGAATGTGTTTCGGATTTTTGCTGTAAATGATGGCCAATCATTAGTTGAACAGTGTACCTGATTAGAGAACTTGTTCCTCAAGTTTGTAGAAGATACAAAGCTAGGAATCCTCCTCCTACATCTTCTGAAGCACTCAAGATTAGAGATTTGGAATAGCTATTCCAATATCCTTGTAAAGCTTGAACTCAAAAAAGGGGAGCATATAAATAGGGGGAGATTATGAGATGAATAATCTTTCTAATCAGATTCGGAAAGCTTCAATTTGATGATCTTTTTATTGTTGACTTCTCGGTGTTGATTTCATTTGAAGACGTTGATAATGATTGACTAAGGGGGAGTATTGTTGGAGCTATAAAAGATAGTCTATATTATCAACACAGTGAATGTCATCAAAAGTCAACATCACGGTCAAAGTCAACAAAAATCAAACCCGACATGTTCTAGATGAGCAACCGAGACGAGAAGTTGAAGATTTAGATGACTAGGAGTTATATTGTAATAAATATATTTTGTGTGAACAAAATATATTTTATTGTTTTTAGTCAATTTTATGCTTAATATGTAATTTTGCATTAATTAGCCTAAGTCTAGGGAGTTAAGTGCAATTAGTGAATATTAGTCTAGACTATAAATAAGTTAATTGTCATTAGTGTTGTTAATGGTTGAATGACCATTTTGATTGGGGTTTTCACATTATACAACTCATATGCAATCAATATATATCAAAGGGGTTTTATTGTGATTATCATTGTTTGATCCATAATTCATCATGTTATTTGATTCAAGTGTGTATCCCGGAGTTACAGTAATAGATCCTATGGTTCTGCTTGGAGGATCTTGAGCTGTTGTTGATGGAGAATTCTTAGTCACTTGGTCTTTCTTAGACTTTCACACCACCTTCGAAATCTTGGACTTGACCTTCAACACTTCAGAATATTTTGAGACTTCGGAACTTTTGATGACTGGACCTTCGGAAGATTCTGCAAACATTGTAGCTGACTTCAGTGCTTTGGAAGTATTCCTTCCTTCCGAGACCAACTTTTCTTCTAAAGGCAATTTTGTTGGATTCTTTATGCCCAAGACACATAGAACATTGATGTGGTTAGTACGTTATGATCCAAGTCGGGTCATACCCAATAACAAGCTTAGCGAACACCAATTAATATTTAATTGATGATATGATCATGCAATTAAATAAATACACCATTTTAGAAAATGGGTTTTCTAAATAGATTGTATGTGAGAAAGAACAACTTATAAGGATATTTTGTTCATGGACATTATTTGTAATGATATTTAAGTTGGTTAAATAACATCAAATAATAATAGAGTGTGTATAAATTATTTATATATAATTAAAGGGTTAATTATATAACTTATTAGATGACTAGTTAATATAAAATAGTGTGTTTAAGTTTTGGGGGGAAAACCCCAAATTGGAGTGCAATTCGGCCGCCCCCTTTAAGGGGGTGTGTGCCTTTTGTTTCTTTACAACACACACACTCTTGACTAGATCATTACTTCAGCTCTTTTCCTCTCTCTCTCATACATGCAAGATTAGTTTTTCTCTCATCTAAGAAGGAAGAACAAGGCTGGAAAGTGGTTTTTTGCAGCTCACTTCTTGCGATTTTGGTGTCAAAATCCTAGCAACAAGGTGGTTTGCTTTATGCTTGTGGGTATGCTAGCTTGAGGAGACCTCCCCTTGGTGTTTTGGTTGTTCAAGAACATCATAATCTTCATACAAATCCCGTTTTTCAGAAGCCTTTTGGAAGGTAGTTCATAAACGTTTTTTTTTCAGCAGCTTTTGGAAGGTAGTTCCATTGTTCCTTTTGGTTGTTATTTCTTGTTGATAGCTTGTTCAAACACATATGAATGATCCTATGATCTTGGGTTTGTTAAAACAAAGTAAAGAACCTTAATTTTCAGATTATGTATCATAATGTTAAGGCTTTAATCCGCTGCGTTTTCATGTTTAAATGATTAAACAACTTTGATTATGGTCCAACAAACCCAACATGGGCATCTAGAGCCGGATATGTGGATGACAAGCTTCTTTTGTTCTTATAAAATAGGTTTTATGGGACTTTAACAACCTAATAGGGGCTGTTTTATGATGATATGATGATACCCAAACCTTTCAAGGTTATATCTTGCATGCTTGTGATTAAATCTTGAAAGGATGATATCAAATGGTTGATTATGTTGTTTGGAAATAACCCGAATGTTTTGGTTCATGTTGGCCAGAACCTTAAGGTTATAAAAAGGGGTTCATTTAGTTCTTGAAATCTTGTATATGGATA
>BJCM01265390.1:0-19643 GCA_018326385.1 Flaveria bidentis
GTTAGCAGCATGCACCTTCTCATCGCACGACCAACACAACGCCGCCTCATCAGCGCAACACAAGACCACCGCCTTTGCCGATTCGCACACGTTGCACTGAATCTTCATCATTGAATGAATTCACCAAATCAGAGATCTTATTCTTATCTTGTGTGTGGTGTAAAGATGTGTTTAGGGTTTATGTAGTAAATGGGGGTGAAATATGAAGGAGGTGATAGCAAGTGGAGGTTTTAAAGAACATGTAAACATTTCATCTAAACATTTACCAAAATAACACATCAATTTAAAACTTTTTATAAGTTTAAAAAATAATTTTACTTTAATTACATAATATTTTAATAGTATGCAGATTTTAAAAAACAAACAGTCTTCTTATTGCAGACTGCAGACGTTTGGTCCACCTCCTCTCCTGCAGATGTCTGCAGTCAATGTCTGCAGATGTGGTCCGCAGACTGCAGAAATTTTCCTGTAGAAAAAACAAACAGCAGCTAAGAGTGACAATAGATAGCTCCTTGACTTTCTTATTGTTCGTAAGAAGATCCTTGAGTAACTTGGCATAAATAGATGTTAGCTAGAGCCTCAATGAAATAAATGTTCACATGGAGTTTCTTAAGCATCTACAAGAACCGTGAATTCTAAACAGAGTTATTTTTAACTAAAAGCCTAAAACGGTAATGACTATGGGTTCATAAACTCTAGGTAGCTCCTTCTCCTACTTCTCTACGAAGACTTGTTAGACTATGTGTACATGTTGGGCACAAACTAGGGTGCACATTTGTTGGATCTAGAAGAAGGCTTGTACAACCAAAACCAAATCACTTAGACTATTTTGGTATATCTAACAAAAGGCTTCCAAAGCAAAGTGTGGAACTTCCGAAGGAAATAGAGTTCTTCCGAAGACAAAGTGAAAGATCAACTTCCGAAGACAAACTCTACTTTTGAGGTCAAAGTACTCACTTCCGAAGATCAAGTCTGAGAAGAAAAGATCAGAAGACAACTTCTGAAGTATGAAGTAAAGAAGAAGTCCTTAAGCCTTGGAAGAAGTAGCCTCTTTCGAAGTATAAGTGGCTTCTGAAGAACTTGTTCTTCCGAAGCCAACTACCCATCGGAAGACATTGCTATGAACCAGTGGACATAAGTATGGTGTCTCTGACACTCTGTTGCAGACATCTGATATACTACATGGCGCTTTCTTAAAAGCCATGTAGTTGACCATACTTTATTCCACTATTTACCTTTATTAGATAGCATAGTTGCCAACTTTAGTTGGGGACAAAAGTAAGTCATAGACATGTCATGACTACCATATCTTAGATAAGACATTATCTAAGATACCTTAAACTATAGCTTTGTAGTATTTGATTTAGTTAGAGGATTCCAGCTGGTATCAAAGTATATCCGGCTGTAGGTAGTATTATATATAGTTTCTCATTGTAACTCATGTCATATGCTTGTAAGAGTCTTGTAACACTTTAAGTTGAGAAGAAATATATGCAAGTACCTTGAAAATTATCTTTTTGTGTTCATTGTTACTTATTATATTATTATCAACTCTTAGAGACTCTGCTTCATCCGAGTGTAATTTAAGTGAGTTTGAGAGAAAAACCAAGTGTTTAGTGACATAAACCGATCCTACAATTAGTATCAGAGCTTTATAAGCTCTTGATTATGAGATCTTACCATCCAAATCAACCCTTTTTTCACTCCTCCTTACAACTTACTCAAAAATGGCCCTCAACAAATCTGAAGTAAAGATCGGAACCATGACTAAAGCTCCCATCATTACACCTGACAACTTCAGGTCATGGAGCTGACGCATAGAAGGCTTTATCAGGTATCAAGACAGAAAAATGTGGACCATCATCGTGAATGGCCCGTATAAACCCAAGGTGGCAGCACCTGGTGGAAACGGTGCCATAATAGAGAAGGTTGTTGAAGATTACTCTGATGAGGACCAGAAGAAGATGGACATTGACTGCAATGCAATGACTATTCTTATGAATGCAATACCCAACTCCATCATGGTGGGGTTTGAGCATTGCAAATCAGCCAAAAGAACTGTTTGATGCACTTGCTCAAATGTACTCTAGCTCAAATGACTCCAAGAAGGACTCACTGAAGCAGCAGTTTGAGAACTTCACCTACATTGCTGGAGAGACTCTCAGTCAGCAATATTTCAGGTACTTGGATCTCGTTTCTTTTGTTCAGACTGTGGGAATCACTCCTGAACTTAGAGACCTAACAAGAAAGTTCATGAGTGCTCTTCCTAATGAGTGGACGTTCTACTGTATTCTTATCAAGAGGATAGAAAATCTGAACACCCTCACTATGACCAAACTCTATGGCATCCTTGATGGATACCGTTTGGAGATGGAGAGCAAGAGAGGCTATCAGACAAGCAGACCCCTGAGTCTTCCTGCTAGCAATGCCTTGATGGCTGCTGAAGGATCAGGACCCACACAATCTCAACAGTACCTGACATACACACATCAGCCATCCTGCTCATCTAGACCATACATTACATTTCCTGAGACTCCCAGGTCTCAACAGGCTCAGCATGGTCCCTTTCAGGACAACTGTGCCTTTGTTTTAGGAAATAGACACTCTAGTGATTTGCAATACTTCTTTAATGATCTCGAGTGCTTCAGTCTAGATGATGTAGAATATGTGGACATTGTCTAACAAATGGCTCTTTTAACCTACAGAGCAAAGAAGTTCTTCAAGAGAACTGGAAGGCAGTTTCCCCAGAACCCAACCAACAGCAAATTTGGGTTTGACAAAACCAAGGCCAAATGTTACAACTGTAATCAACTTAGTCATTATAAAAGAGAATGCAAGGCTCCCAAATCAAATCCGGGAACCCCACAGGCCTCCACACATCCCTCTACATCAAAGCCCTCTACATCCCCCCCCCCCCCCCCCAAATCGACTGTGACAGTTACAATGACTCAAGAAGTTGACTGGAGCTTTATGGTGCAGGATGTGACTCCTGCTCAAGCACTCATGGTAGGAACAGACGACAACAAGGTATATGAACATCTCTGTACTCCTGCATGTGTTACTAAGGTTAAACTGTATCAGGACTACAATATGGAAATTAAATCTGATATTGAGTCTTTAAATGTTTTGAAATCTGATTTTAAAAGGGCTGAATTTGACTACCAAAGGAAAATTAAAGAGTTAGAGAAAAATGTGTCCCTAGTAAAACATGAACACACAAATTGTAAGACTCAAATAAAGGATTTAGTATCCAAATTGTCAGAGGCTTAAGCCTAGCTTGTCACTACTGAGGCTCAAGCCAGGAAGTAAGCTATTTCTGAGCAAAACATCCAATCTATTATTGCATCATCCTCCCACTCTAAAATTTGTTATCAAAACAAAGAAGGGTTGGGGACCAATGAAATTGCTCCACCACACTCTTATAAGTCCATAAGACAACCAAGGTGTGGTATTGAAGAGAAGGAGGTTCCATCTGCTGGCACATCTTCACTTAAGTTAAAGAATGATGCAATAGTAGAGGCAACCACAGTGAAGGAACAGGTAAATCAACCCACCTCTCCCAGTGTTGATCAAATCCTAACCACTAAAGCCAGAAGAAGCAGAGCTAAAGCAGCAAGAAGAACTGCCAAGAAAGTGGCTGAGTCTAAGCTGATGATTGACCCTAAACAAAAGGGTGTATTTATCTCAGCTGGATTCCAGGTGATAGGTAACTCTGATTCAGGAAAGGGGTGTAGTACCAACGCTCCTATCCTACCAAAGGATTAGAAGTTAAAGGGAAAGGTTGCTGATAAAGATAAAAGGCACAAGAAACAAAAATCTTCAAATTCCCAAAACACTAACATTGGATGTATAATGTGTGGACTGCAAAACCATATGGCCAAAGATTGTTACTACAATCCTTCTAGCACACATTATGCGAATAATTTTAAAAAGGAAGGAGTCAGGGAAGGTTTCTCATTTGGACCCTATCAAATGGTCCAAGTGATTAAAAAGGGAAAGCTGGTTTCTGAAGCATGGTTACATTCGGAAGAATGTCCTTCCGAAGGGAAAATGGCTTCGGAAGCTAAAACTATTAAAAGTGAAAATGACAAAAGAACTCCCTTGTAACCATCCCAGAAGAAGACTGCTTTAGAAGAAAAGGAGGTGAAGGGTTCTTCCGAAAAGAAAGAAGCTTCGAAAGAATGCCATGCTGCAAAAGCCTCAAAAGGCTCATTCTCATTGATCAACCAAAGGATGGATTGGAAGATCAAGAAAGATGTTGTGGCCCAAACCTCTTCATCAAAGACATCCATTGAACCCCCATATTTAACTTTTGGTTCAATTATGACACTATCATTGGAAGAACACAAGACCAACAAGGCTTGTGTTTCCAATCAAAACTAATCATCTCATCTTATGTGCAGGAATATCCACATGACAAGAATAATAATATTGGGATTGTGGATAGTGGATGCTCCAGGCACATGACAGGGAAAAATCTCTCCTTCAACAATTTCAACAATATGATGGAGGTCATGTCCAGTTTGGAGGTGAGGCCGGAGGATATATTTCTGGCAAAGAAAGTTTATCCAATGGAAAGTTAAAAGTTGACAAAGTTCACTTTGTCAAACAACTTGAACACAATCCGTTAAGTGTTTTTTAGTTCTGTGATCAAAAACATCAAATGATTTTCACAGAACATGAATACATTATCCTCAAACCAGGGATGATAATTCCTCCGGAATTGGTGCTTCTTATATCTCTCAGGAAAGGGGATATGTACAAGCTAGATATGAACAATGCTTCCCTAATAGGAGAAGTATCATGCTTTCTTTCCAAAGCTAATCGTGATGAGTCAACACTATGGCATAAATGAATATGTCATGTAAATTTTAAGACAATGAATAAATTGGTTAAAAATAACTTGGTACATGGTTTACCTAAAAAGGAATTTTTCTACAAAGATAACTATGTTGCATGTCTGAAAGGGAAGCAACACAGCGCATCTCATAAATCCAAAGTTGTTAACTCTATCATCACTCCATTATACTTATTGCAGATGGATCTATTTGGTCCCATTAGTATAATGAGCATTGGAAGGAAATCATACTGCCTTGTGATTGTTGATGATTTTATAAGATTTACATGGGTATTCTTTTTAAGATCTAAAGATGAAACTGCTGAAACAGTAAAATCTTTTATTCTTAAAATAGAAAATCAAATTGATCACAAGGTTAAGATAATTAGAAGTGATCAAGGGACTGAGTTTAAGAACTTTGTTCTTGACTCATTCTGTAACTCAAAAGGGATTTCCAGACAATATATTGCTCCTAGAACTCCTCAACAAAATGGTGTTGCTAGGAGGAGGAACATGACACTTATTGAGGCTGCTCGAACTATATTAGCTGATTCCAAACTACCTCTAGAATTCTGGGCAGAGGCAGTCAGCATTGCATGCTATGTGCAGAACAAAGTTCTTGTAGTTAAGCCATATGTAAAAACCCCTTATGAGCTATGGAATAAGAGGCCACCATTCATTGGCTTTCTAAGGTCCTTTGGCAGTAGGTGTACCTTAGTTAACACAAAGGACAATTTGGCAAAATTTGATAAAAATTCGGATGATGCTATCTTTGTTGGATACTCTTCTAGCTCTAAAGCTTATAGAGTATACAACATCAAGAATCAACAATTTGAGGAATCATCCAACATAGTTGTTAATGAGCACAGTCCTTGTGTTAGGGGGAATGGCGCTGATCATATTTTTGATTTAGAATTGTTTTCAAACTATTCTAAACCATCTTATGAGAATGTTTCAGCTGGAACATGTACTCAAGGAAATTCAAAAGATACCCAATTGTTTGAGTTACCGAGGCCTATTCCAGGTTCTCCAAGAGCTACAACAAATCAAGCTTCCACTATTGGCAGATCTGACAGTATGACTATCTCAAGGGATAGTGGAGTTTTAACTAGTGAATCACATGTTGTTCCTCAAAGTTCATCAGGTGACCCTACACAACACCAAGCTGATGGAAGTAGTATTCTAAATGAACAAGCAACTGTTAATGCTACTTCACAGCCAACAAATGATGATGTTTCTCATTCATTCAATCAGTCCTCATTGAATGAACTTGAAACAACAGTTGGACAAAGTGTTCTAGCTCCAGAGCAAAATATGTCCAATCTGGATCTATCTTTGCAACTGGAAGTGATTCCTTGTCTACGAATTCACAACACTCATCTAGCTAAGAACATCATAGGGGATGTCTCTAAAGGAGTGAGAACAAGAGAACGGACTCTTCATGGTAATGTCTGCATGTACTCATGCTTCCTATCTCAGATGGAACCCAAGAAGGTAGAAGATGCCCTGAAAGATAGTAGCTGGGTTGAATCGATGTAAGAGGAGCTGCTTCAATCAAAAGACAAAAGGTTTGGAACCTATGTTTGCTACCATTTGGTCAAGTACCTATAGGCACCAAATGGGTTTTCAGAAACAAGAGAGATGACAGAGGCTTGATTATCAAGAAAAGGCAAGACTGGTGGTTCAAGGATACACCCAAGAGGAAGGAATCGATTTCATTGATGTCTTTGCACCTGTTGCTAGACTTGAGGCAGTTAGGATCTTCCTTGCTTATGTTGCATCCAAGAATATCACGGTCTACCAACTTGATGTCAAGTGTGCCTTTCTATATGGGGATATAGATAGGGAAGTCTACGTGTGCCAGCCTCTAGGATTTGAAGAACCATAGCACACCAACTATGTGCGCAAATTGGATAAAGCTCTATATGGGCTGCACCAAGCACCTAGGCTGTGGTATGAGACTTTGTCTCAATTTCTTCTAAAAAATGGTTACACCAGAGGTACCATTGATAAAACTCTCTTCATAAGGAAGTCTGGAAAGGATATCTTGCTTGGTCAAGTCTATGTTGATGACATCATATTTGGTTCTTCAAATGACCAAATGTGTAAAGACTTTGAAAGTATCATGAAGAAGAAGTTTGAGATGAGTTCCATGGGAAAAATGGACTATTTTCTTGGAATTCAGGTAAGCAAATGAAGGAAGGATTCTTCATCAATCAATCTAAGTATGTCTATTAAATCTTAGAGAGATTTGACATGAAAGATTGCAAGTCAGCCAAGACACCCATACCCAGAAACCATAATCTATGTCTTGATTCTAAGGGGGAGGATACTGATCAACATCAGTATAGGGCAATTATTGGTTCTTTGATGTATCTCATAGAAGGTAGACCTGATATCATGTTTGCTACCTGCATTTGTGAAAGATATCAGGCTGCTCCAAAGGTGTCTCACCTAGCTGCTACCAAGAGAATCCTCAGATACCTCAAAGGAGCACCTAAATTAGGTTTCTGGTATCCCATGAACAACAATTTTAATCTCTATGGATACTTTGACGGTGACAATGGTGGCTGCAACATTAACAAGAAATCAACATCAGGTGGATGTCAATTTCTTGGTGGAAGGATCATCTCATGGCAACGTAAGAAACAATCTTGTGTCTCTACATCAACTACTAAAGATGAATACATTGCTGCTACAAGTTGTTATGCTCAGCTGCTGTGGATTCAAAACCAGATGATAGACTATGGATTCAACTTTATGAGCACTCCTATCCACATTGACAATAACAATGCTATCTCCATCACTGAAAATCTTGTCAAGCACTCCAAGACAAAGCATATTGATATCAGGTATCATTTCATTAGAGATATTCAGAGAAAAATCTAATCAAGCTAATCAAAGTTGATTCAAATGAACAATATGCTGACATGTTCACCAAAGCTTTTGATAAACAGAGATTTAAGTATCTTATTACAGCCATTAGGATGATAAACATTGATTAGTCTACCTCTTTTAAAAACCTTTTTGAATATGTAATGTCTTATGTCAATGCAATCTAAGCCCTGTTACAAAAGGTCTCTCTCTGAAATTTTCTCCAAGTATAAATTCTTCCAAAGAGGAATTAACCCTCGGAAGATGTTTTATATATCTTCCGAAGCAAAATTCCTCCACGGATAATTTTCTTCTCGGAAGAGTTTTTAGCCTCGGAAGAAGCGATTGATTCCATATCAGATCTACTTCCAAAGCTTATAAAACTCTCCATTCAAGAAGCAATCTTTACCCTCAGAAGTAAAAATTGCCTTCGAAAGACAAAATTCCTTCGGAAATATTTTATATTCGGAAGAAAGACTTTACTGTGTAACAGAAATCTTTTGGGCCCCACACTATAAAAGGCAAAGATTTTGTTAATGATGTCGGATTATTTAACTGAACAAAAACCTTACCGCCCCTATCACATCTCCCACTAAAACATCACATCATCTTATCTAAACCACCTCTACCGCTATTTCACCCTCTTTTAAATAATCCCGACTATTCACTTTCATCTTCTTACCAAATTTTTACTGCCCTAAAAGCTTCCTTCACTCTCAATTTACCCAAGTCCAAACTCTTTCACCTTCACCTTTCACAAATGGCCCTTAACCCTCAGCATAAATTTTAGTCGCACTTCTTGATTCCTCAAGAGATGCTGACTTCTCTGAAATCATTTCCTTTCTTACCCAATCATCCTATTACACCTCCCTAACTGTTAATCCCACTGTGTACTCCAATCACATGGCTGAATTTTGGGAAAACGGTCAGATTGAAACCCTAAATGGGAATCATGTAATTCGATCGAGTATTTGTGGCCAAGAGTTGGTCATTACCGAGCAAATCATCAGGGAGCATCTTGAGCTTCATGATGAAGGTGCCCCCGCAGAGTTCCCCAAAGCATATTTGGACAACACTTACATACAAATGGGATATGGTGGAGATGTCATTTTAGATCAACTGTTTACAAGTTCAACTTTTCATACAACTGGAAGTTCCTGCTGCATGTCATTCTTCACTGTCTGTCCAATAAATCTGGGGGTTGGGATCAAATTCCATACGAACTAGGGTGCCTAGTTCATGGAATTGTGAGAAGCCTCAAATTCAACTATTCAAGATTTGTGCTGACCAATCTCATGGGAAATCTCCAGCGAGAAACATTCTTCATGTATCCCAGATTTCTCCAGCACATTATCAACTGTGAGTTAGACCAGAGTCAGCTTGTTTGTGCAGCTACTCTGATTGTCCCTCAAATGAGGCCAACAATCTTCAAGAGTTTGAAGAAGGTGTCCACCAACTTCACTGGAAGGTACACTTCTCTGCTTCTAGGAATGACCGAGCAAATAACTGCTGGTGTCATCCATGTTCACCACACATGTGATGAACCCACACAAGCAACTGCCCCTATCAACAAACCTTTACTGAGGTGAGTCCCATTGATGTGGATGGGACTCATGCAGATTCAGCTGCCACTACAGAAGGTGCCTCAATGGACCTTATGGACAGTGTAACATTTCTGAGACTAAATCTACGACAACCATGCCTTTTGATGACTCTGAAAGAGACATCATCAAGCAAGGGAAACCAGGATGTCAAGAAACCACATCTGGTGGTGAGGATGAACATACCAGGTATGTTACCTCATCTACCCATGATTCTTCAAAAGAAGATGAGGGAAGAATGCAACTCATCATCAAAGACCTACTATCTAAAATCTTAAATCTTGAATCCAAGGTTAGGACTTTAGAGGATAGGTCTGCCACTCAGCACAGATTGACAATCTCAAGGCTCAACTAGCTAAGAAATAGATTGAGAGATCAGTTAGGCATGTACCTGTTCAGGTCTCCTTGACCTCTTCCTCTAGCTCATCTAGCTCTCAAGATGATGCTACCAAAAAGGGGGAGAGTGTTCAGAGACAAACATCTGAGGAACCACTGAGCCAAACTTCAACTTTAAAATATTCGGCTCCCACTACAACTACTCTTCCTGAGCCATCCCAAGTTATACTGCAGATAGACCCAAAGGATGCTTAGAGATCTTTATAGGCTCTTCTCCAAGTTCCTACTAAGATCCTCTCTAGATCAGCCAAGCCCTGACGGCAGCTATGATGTAATTTGGAGCTGAAGAGCTTCAGAGGATTAGTGCACCTTCTACCACTATGGAAGAAGTTGGTCAACCTAAGGTCCAAATGGAACCTGAGATTAAATTCAAAGGGGAAATGAGGACTGATGGCTCAACAACCAAAACAGTTGAGACAGATACTGCACTCACTCAAACTTCGGAAGCTAAAATCAAAGTCTCGGAAGAACAAACTGAATCTTCCGAAGTTGAGATGGAAGCTGCGGAAGGATTGTTCTCATTGTCCAAGGATCTAATCATCACAGATGCAATTCTAGAGCTGGCATCTAAGGTGAATAGTGAGGACTTTCTCAATCAACCTCTAGCTCAAACACCTTCACTACCTCTCTTACAATCTGAATCCTCCCTTCAAGAACCACCAAAGTCAAGCACTTCCAAAGATGATAAATGAAAGAAGAAAATGACCACAGAAGAGCTTCAAGAGGAGGAGAAGAATGCAAAGCTTAAAAGAAAATGTAGACTTCCAACTGGAAAGTTGTTAGCTGCCAGTTCCAAAGCAGTTGCAGCCAACTAGGAGGCATTCAACAACAAGAAGAGGGTAGAGATCATTGACCAGCTCATCAAGCTTAGAGTTGAATGAAGACATACTCCTGCTACCATTAGAGGAGTTGGTGGAGCTGGAAAAAGCAACCAGGCTATAGGATGAACAAAAGAAGGAAGCAGCAAGGTTGGCCTTAAAGGAAGAAAGAGAAAGAGAAAAGAGTGAAGCTGACATGCAGCTTCAGAGGGAAAGGATAGCTTTCCTAACCTCTAGAGGTTTCTCTCTTCAAGAACTATCTCCACACAATGATGAAACAATCCTATGGCTCTTCAACAAAGAGCAAGATCATCTAGAGAAAGAGAGAAAGAGGGCTGGAAGAGAGAAGTTGAGGGAAAAGAAGAAGAAGGAAGAAGAAGCTAGGGTCACTGCGACCAAGAAGATAGGTGAGAAAGCTTGCATGAAAGACTATCTATGGGCTCACGGCTTCTCTAGCAGGCAGGTGGGACCCATGTCAGAAAGGACACTCCAACGAATTGTCAGTGAAATCAAGGTTGACATTCATTTAGGAAAAAGGAAAGAGATGTATAGATAGGTACAGGGGATGATCTTCAAACCAACCACTCAACCCCAACCTAAATCAATTCCCTCTCCATTCCCCATCAAACTAAACCCTTCACACCTGAACATACACTATTATCCTTACCCACTTCCTCACCTCAACCACCTGAACTACCCATCCTCCAACCCAAAACACTCTCCAGAACCACTACACCACAACCTACCCAACAACCTTCCAAACCATCCCCTCAGCCTTCCAAACATCTTTCTCTAGAGGAATTCAAGGCAATCAAGACAAAGCTCTCAAATTGCATAACCCTGAGCGACATTTCTTGTGAAGAAGACTCTGTCAAACTGACTTATGTTCATGGATATTCATGTTCCTTCATTTGAGATCAATTTCTTGATCTGCCAGAGGAACACTGGACCATGCTGCTAGACTTCTTGGGATCAACTTTGACTCCTTAAATGATGAAGAGAAGAAATTGAGAAGAAAGCTGGTGACTCTATTGGATACAAAGAAAGGGGACAAGATTTCTAGTCAGCCCTTTATGCCAAGAAAGAAAATCATCCAGTGGAGGTTCGATGATGCCTCTCACAAATTTGTTGTGGAGAGAGAGAATGGTGAAAGCAACAGGCTGAATGCCACATCTATGTTACACTCTAGTAGGTTTGACATTGCTGAGTTAGCAGAGCAACCATTCTCTAATCCCTCCAACTCCAAAACTGCTGCTCATATTAGAAGTCATCTTAGCAGTCTTCATCTTGCTAAGTTAACCAAAAGAGCAAAGATTAAGGAGGAGTTGAAACTGAGAGAGAAGGAAGACAAGGAAAGATCAATCTCCAAAGGCACAGCCTTTCTACAGATGGTGGAAGATCCTAAATTGGAACCCATAGTTAGATAGGAGTATGATTACAGCTCCAATCAACTAACTCTTTTCAGAGGGTCCCAGCAGAAGGTGCACATCATTCAGAGTGACAGACTGGATCTCCTATAAACTAATAATTTGTACAAACTTCTCAGCACCACATCTAGGAAGAATAAAGAAACAGATAAATATCTGCTTTCCTTGGTGCTGAAAGTTTTGAGAAGTAGAAACAAGTGAGGTTTTGGTAGCATCGGCCTAGGGGGAGTTTGTTGGATCTAGAAGAAAGTTGGTGCAACCAAAACCAAATCACTTAGACTATTTTGGTGTATCTAACAAAAGGCTTCCAAAGCAAAGTGTGGAACTTTCGAAGGAAATAGAGTTCTTCCGAAGACAAAAGGCAAGATCAACTTCCGAAGATAAACTCAACTTCCAAAGTCAAAGTTGTTGGATTCTTTATGCCCAAGACACATAGAACATTGATGTGGTTAGTACATTATGATCCAAGTCAGGTCATACCCAATAACAAGCTTAGCAAACACCAATTATTATTTAATTGACGATATGATCATGCAATTAAATAATTACACCAATTTAGAAAAAAATAGGTTTTCTAAATAAATTGTATATGAGATGGAACAACTTATAAGGATATTTTGTTCATAAGTATTATTTGTAATGTTATTTAAGTTGGTTAAATAATATCAAATAATAATAGAGTGTATGAGTTATATAATTAATAGGTTAATTACATAACTTATAAAATAACTAGTTAACCGTTTAATAAAAATTGGGGGAAACCCCATTTTTTGAACCCATTTGGCCGCCCCCTTTTTGGTGTGGTTGGTTCATTTTTTTTCTTGAAACAAGACTTCATTAACTAGTCATACACTCAACCCTCTCTCTCTCTCTCTCTCTTAGATGCAAAAAACCGAAAGAACAAAACTCTCTCATTCATCTTGAAGAAGTTCACGGCTGGAAAGTGGTTTTAGCAGCCTTCTTTGGTCGTTTTGGTGTTCAAATCCTAGCAAAAAATGTGCTTGCTTGATGTTTGTGGGTATGGAAGCTTGAGGACACCTTTCCTTGGTGTTTTGGTCGTTCAAGAACTTCATCCTCTTCCTCAAATCTCACGGTTTTGACAGCTCTTGAAAGGTAGTCTCATGGGTTTGTTTTGGTTGTTGTTTCATGTTTGATAGCTAGTTTTTTCACATATATTTGATCCTTTGTTCTTGGGTTTGTTGTTGCTAAATAATATGCCTTAATTTTCAATTTACAAAAAATATTATTAAGCTATGATTCCACTGCGTTTTTCATGTTTAAGAGGTTAAACAACTTTTATTATGTGTCCAACAAACCTAACAAAAGTACTCACTTCCGAAGATCGAGTCTAAGAAGAAAAGATCATAAGACAACTTCCGAAGTATGAAGTAAAGAAAAAGTCCTCAAGCCTCGGAAGAAGTAGCCTCTTCCGAAGTATAAGTGGCTTCTGAAGAACTTGTTCTTCCAAAGCCAACTACCCTTCGGAAGACACTGCTATGAACCAGTGGACATAAGTATGGTGTCTCTGACACTCCGCTGCAGACCTCAAATATACTGCATGGCGCTTTCTCAAAAGCCATGTAGTTGACCATACTTTATTCCATTGTTTACCTTTATTAGATAGCACAGTTGCCAACTTTAGTTGGTGACAAAAGGTATGTCATGGACATGTCATGACTACCATATCTTAGATAAGACATTATCTAAGATACCTTAAACTACAGCTTTGTAGTATTTACTTTAGTTAGAGTATTCCAGTTGGTATCAAAGTATATCCAGCTGTAGGTAGTATTATATATAGTTTCTCATTGTAACTCATGTCATATGCTTTTAAGAGTCTTGTAACATTTTGAGTTGAGAAGCAATATATGCAAGTACCTTGAAAATTATCTTTATGTTTTCATTGTTACTTATTATATTATTATCAAATCTTAGAGACTCTGCTTCATCCGAGTGTAGTGTAAGTGAGTTTGAGAGAAAAACCAAGTGTTTAGTGACATAAACCGATCCTGCAATATCCCCGGTAAGAGTCTTCGTATCATCTCCTGATCAACCGGTTCCTCAACCCCAACTGATTTCTCTACCTCTAACTTCTGACCACTCTTAGTAGTCACCGCCTTTGTAGTGGGATTTGGGTTAACCAGGGTGTTACTAGGGAATGATCCTGTAGGTCTCTCAGTCATCCTATTATCTATCTCTCCTACCATCCTCTCTAGACTCTTAATGGTTGAATCTCGATTCCAAAATGACTGCTCAAACTCCTTGGTTTTCTCCACCTGCTCCTGATGTCTAGCCTTACCATGCATAACAATCGACTCTAGGAATTTGTTTGTCCTACTCTAGCTCTCATCGTTTCTCTTTAAGAACTCACTTAGCTTAGACTTATACTTACCACTACTCTATCCATTTGCTAGGGTCTAAAATAAACTCTAACAGGGCTAAAATCCTGAGGGATTCCTAACTCTGTAGTTCGAGGTCTAGCCTGGCTGCCATCTAGAGTTGTAACGCTGGCCTAGTCCCTAGTTATGGACAAAACTCAAATCCTCCTTTGATACAACATGGAAATCAATCATATCATGCCCACCTTTACAAACCTCATACTTAGAAGTAATCTTAACCTGAATGTCGTTTAGCATATTTACTAAGGACTCTACCCGGACAGCTAAAGTTATGCTAGAATCTACCATGTGAGTACCTTTCGGGGCAGCAGTAACACCCCTAGAGCTAGGCTTAGTGCAAGTACTAGCGATTGTCCTCTATCATCTTAAGGCACTTAAAAGCATCTTTGGTTTTCGTCATGTTACCACTAGCTGTGGAATCAACGAGCCTCCTTATCACTTCATAAACTTCATTATAGAATTTCTATATGACTCTATAGTCCTCAAGACCATAGTTAAGGAACTTATTTAGAAGTCCCTTGAATCGGTCTCATGTCTCACAGAAGGATCCCCCCACTCCTCTAGTGAAACCATAGATAAGATTTTTAGGATGAGCAGACTGAGTAGGGGGAAGTTTTTTTGTAAGAGTTTGGTCTAGAGATCGGTCCAAGTAGTGATGGATCCATGAGGGAGGGAGTCCAACAAAGCAGCAGCCTGATTAGTGAGTGAAAACGAGAAAACATAAAGCTTAATTGCATCCTCAGTGATGACATAAAACCGGAAAGTGCTACAAACCTTACCAAATTTAGTCAGATGAGAATGTTGGTCTTCATCACACGAACCATGGAATGGGACCAAGTGATAAATGGTGTTAATCAACGTTGGTGGGATCCTTTATTTGTTTTCTATGATGGTGGGAAGAGTGATGCTAGAGCGAATGGGGGTGGGGGTGGCACTAATAAAATCAGCTACGGTCCTACGGTTGGCCATAACTATAGCAGATTTAAAATTAGGAAGAGGTACCTATGAACGTAGGGAACGATAGAATTCGTGCTTAGGCTCAGAGAAAGGTGAATTATCAGTTGGGCCCGAAGAACATGTGTGCATACACTGTAAAGAAACAGGAATGACACGAATCGCACATAAGTAGAAAAATAGTTTAAACAAAAGAATCACTAGGACAATTAAGAAATAAGCACGTAAGACTAGTAAACAACCTAATAAAGTAAATTATATTTATTTATTTATATATTTTTAATAATAATTATATTTGTTTTATAAATATATTTATATACTATTATTATATACATGCGTGTAGATATATATTACTTTATAATATGTGTGTGTTTGTGTATATATATATATATATAAATATATATATAGATATATATAAAAGAATACAAACTACACAACTACGAAAGCAATAAAATAGCTAGACCCCTGACTCGGGTCGTCCTCAAAAGCACACTATGTCCCTAGCAACGACGCTGAAATAATGATGTGTGAAAAGTGTAATGATTAAATTCAACAAGTTTTAATTATGGAAAAACGCCTAAACCACACACTACCAAGAAGTGTACTCGTCGTAAGTAGTAAAACAAGTAAGTCTGTGTATCAAAACATGGACACAGATTTAGCAACTGTTGATACTAAACCTCTATCAAATCCAAGCTTAATAAGATTGACATTTAGAAAAGTGATTTTTATATAAATTAAATGCAATTAAAATAAAACAAATACCCAAAACTGACAACAACCCAATAGACTAAAGAGAACTCAAATGGAATAGAAAGTAACTACCTAGGTTAGGAATCCTATATATAACTCACAACTCTCATAGTCGGGCAATGAAATTGCAACCAGGCTCCTAAGACTACAACCGACTCAAAGAAAACATTAAAAATGACAGATCACCTCCCAGCAGGGCTATCCTAACGTTTGTGGAGGCCCAAAGCGAACAAAATATATGAGGCCCTCAAAAGAATATAGATATTATAAAACCTCATCCTTTATCCGGGCTTGGTTATAAATTTTAACATTGACCCTTTTAATGATTCATTTAAAGCTTCTCTTTTGGCCTTTTTATCCTTTTTTGATGCACCACATTCAAACTTACTGATTCGGTTTGACATTGTTATAAATTCTAGTTACTAAGCAACCTACAATTCCTAGTTTTAATATGTAGTGTTACTAGTGTAAACTAATAGGGTTCAGATAATCAAATAAACTAATATAAAATAGAACAATAATAACCAATTTAGATACAAAACAATTAACCAAATCAAAAATCATAAACAAATCAATAAATCACTTAAATAAAAAACCAAAAAACTAACCTGATGAGTGAAGAGAGAGTAAGAGAAGCATGTTCGCAACACAAAATCTCAAATCGATACTGTCGTCGATAACCCTTCTGGAATCTGGCCTTCTTAATCGCAATATCAAGTTAACTATAGAGGAACAGACCAACAAAATCACAATTCACAAATCAATACACAACCGTTATGGCCTTCTTAGTTCCTAATCACAATATCCAGACATCTAGTTAACCATAAATTCACAAATTGATACACAATTCACAACCCTTCTTGCCTTCTTAATCAGTTAATCGCAATATCCAAAGTAGTAAATCATAGTTTAACAAGTTGAATAGTTGATTTGTAGGTTAATTTGAAAGCGACGACTAGGCGAGTGAGGATTTATTCAACGATTTGAACATAATATTACCGTTATTGATCTCAAAACGTCGCAGCTGTTGAAAGGGGCAACTGCTAGTGCTAATCGCAACCATGCTTGATGGCTGAAGCATGAATGCGTGAAGATTACCGAGAAAACTTGAATGCTTGATGATCTCGAAGAGTGAAAACAAAAAAGTTGTAGTCGCAGGGGTGGGAAGAGTTAGATTCGGATTACCCGGATCAGGGGACTGAACAAAGAGTCGATCAAGATGGATCCTGGAGGAAGCCGCTTTCAGCTTTCTAGAGCTGTGAAATTCTTGCGGGCCTGAGATTTGAGGCTACATATACTTTTGGACCATTAAAATTGAAGGCCCTATAATTTTGAGAGGCCCAAAGCCCTAGCATCGGCCATTTATACCATTGGGCTGGCCCTGCCTCCCGGTCTAGCTAACCCCTCTCAAAAGATCCTACGGGATGTGTAAAACACTGGTTACTAGTTCGAATCACCTACCAATCTCACCTCACTAGGAAATGTTAATGTACTCAAATGACTCACTCACCTCCTAGTCTCGTTACTCACAACAGACCCTAAAGTATGAAGGAGTAATCTAATGTTGTTGACAATAACTCAAGTTTTCTGGAAAAATGGGATACTAAGTTAGGATATCCTCCCGGAATCACCTTTACCTAAAAACCTAAAAACTAGACAAACCAACACTCTATCTCCTCCCAGTCTCAAGAGTGGCAAAACAATAAAAATAAGAAATTCAAATGGTTGCTTATAAGGCTATCTAAGACAAGTAGATTTTTACCACTAACACAAAATATATGGATATCACGTAAAAACTTAGATGGAAACTACTAAAGCAACAAATCAAAGAAACATGTAAAGAAACTCATACAAGTCAATTACTAAGAGCATTTAAGTGCATCATCATCAACAACACAAAGATTTTTTTTACCAAGCTATTAAACCATATTTATTTAAGCCCAAAACTAAAAATTATAATCACAAATATCCATCATACGACCTAGGTAGCATAAATGGGTTTAGTTACTCATCATGAATATAGCATAAAACACATTAAATCCAATAATTAACATAATGATAAACCAAATCAAGTTATAACAATTATGGTCTAAAAACATAAAAAGATATATGAAATCCACAAGGTTCTTATTCTTCATTCCTGCACTTCTAGGCTTCAAAAAAGCAATCCACAAATACTCGTTAGATGCCTTTTCTAATCCAAAAAATGTTATTTTCGTTCAAGGGGTTGCTTGAAGTCTAGTGGCTAACTAGGTCTCCTCCCTCTTCGTTCAAAATCGTTTTCAAACTACAAAAATCCAACACATCAGCGAATTGGGCTTGAAATGCTCGAAGTGGGTTGGGCAGATGGAGGTTGGGCCGCTCAAAGTGAAGCTGAAACAGGTGGTTGGACTGTTAATGTTGATTTTAGGCTGCAGCTGTAGTGTTGGGCTACTGTTGTTGATTTTCGGTTGTTGTTGATTTTGTTGTTTCATTTTCTATTTTTTTCTTTCTAATTCTTTTTTATCATTTCATTTTATTTAACAACTTATACCTCTAATCCTTCACAATCTCCTGCTCCGTTCCGAGGGTTCATGACTTGATGATATCTTTGTATTTTAATTCCAATCTTCACGAACCCTTATAAAAATAATAAAATAAATAGATAAATAATATAAATAACTAAATACGAATGAAAACCAATACAAACATAAAGTTAGATAAATAGATATCAAAAGCTAATAAAAACTAATAAAATCTATAAACTAAATATACAAACTACACAAAAACTAAAATGTGTTTTACAACACCATCAAACATCCTTACACTTCAACTTTTTTTGTTCCGAAAAAAAAATTATGTCGTGACATCATAACCAGAAATATATAAAATAATTATGTAATTTTATTAGAACTCAACACTTTGATAACTAATGCAGACATATTTGTCCTCCTAAACCTAACCACCGATTTCAAATCCTAATTATGACAATTTAATTCAAGTATGTTCAATCATCTATGTGCTTCACACTAAGGAAACCACAGTTCCACTTAATCTTCTTTCCAAGCTAAAAAGATAAAATGATATTGCCTACCATTTTATGTAAACCAAAAGCATCTATATTTAAATTGTGTTGGATAACGGATGGAATATTGAGCTCTCTAGAAATTCTTTTATACCAAACGTAGAGGTATTATCCACCGTGTTACCATCCTAGTGGAAAATAACTTAAGCTTTGATAAACTTTTTTTATTTTTTTTTCTAACTTAGCCTAGAGGGTGTATCAAAGAGTCACTATCCCTAAGGATAACACTATAGGCCTCTTTATCCATATGTAGCTCAAAATGGATGATGGAATTTTTCTATCGTCACAATTGTGTGCATTTAATATAAACACTTTGGTATTACTTATAGTGGTCTTTTATAGGGGTGTTCAAAAATATCCGAATCCGAAAATCCGATCCGAAAATCCGATCCGAAAATCCGATCCGAAAATCCGAATCCGAAATATCCGAATTTTCGGATATCCAAATTTCGGATATCCGAAAATTCGGATTCGGATTCGGATAGTGATTTTCAAAAGTTTCGGATATTCGGATATCCGA